>PVIR01012093.1:0-45539 GCA_004026965.1 Petromus typicus | reverse complement strand
CCTGTAAAAAAAGGAAAAAAGTCCAGACAAGGAAACAGGGTCAGGATTGGACTTAGCTTTCTAAGGTCACATGCTGATCAGCAGAGGAGTAGGAGTCTCAGACTGCAGAGATTTGTTTTTTAATTTAAAAAAAGGTAAATTTAAAATTTTTAGTACAGGTCTGGGCATTGTGGTATATGCCTATAATCAATCCCAGAAGTTGAGAGACTGAGGCAAGAGGATCACCATGACTTAGAGGCCAACCTGAACTACCTGGCAACCCTGTCCCAAAACGCATAAAATGAAAGGTTTTTTTGGTTTTTTTTTTGTTTTGTTGGAGACAGGGTCTCGCTTTGTAGTTCAGGCTGGCCCTGAGCTCAGTCTCTAACTCACATCACAGCAATCCTCCTGACTCTGCCTCCCGAGTGCTGGGATTACAGGTGTGAGCCACCACGCCCGGCACTGTGGTATGTGGTACTGATTGCTGCTGGGCACGCCCAGTATTGTATGTGGTTACCAGGGATCGAACCCGGGCCCTTGCACTTACAAGATAGGCGCTGGAACCACTGAGCTAAATCCCTGGTCCTAAAATGAAAGTTTTAATAAAGTGTAGCATGTATTGGTAAAGCACCAGCCCCTAACCTTTTCTGGCATCAGGAGCCATTTCTGTGGAAGACAGTTTTTCCATGGGTGAAGGAGATGGTTGCAGCGTCAGATTCTCCTAAGGAGCCTGCGTCCTCGCATGCGCAGTTGGCAGAGGGTTCACAGTCTTTCAAGAACTGGCGGATCTTAGGTAGTTGTGAAGATGGGGTAAGGCTGTACATACAGGGGAAGCTTCCCTTGCTTGCCTGCCATCTTGTGCTGTATGGCCTGGTTCCTGATGGGTTACAGACTGGTGCCAGTCCACAGGCTGAGGGTTGGGGACATCTATGGAGAAAGCACAGACAACTAAGCTGGACAAGTTGGTAAATTTTTAGGTATGAATACTCAGATATGTTCACAAGTGCAATCCATGCGGCTCCCACCGGAGTGAGGCAGAACTCTCTGATCCCTTACTATTCTCCCTTTTACTCCTCCTAGTTCATCCGCAAACTTTCTGGGGGTGACTCGCTGTCCTGACTTTGTGTATTATTTTTGCTGTTGTAGAACTTCGTGCACTCCGTTTTCTTTCCTCCCCCCCAGTGGCTCAGATTGGCCACACAGCAGCAGTCTCATCATTGCTGTGGCATTTTGTCACGTGGTGATGCCTCTGCATACTGTGCTGCCTCCAGCTGTCTCATGCCATCTCATGCCTGTGGCTTGGTGGATATCACACCAGTTTCTCTAGAGTCATGTCATTGGCTGGGTGGACACTGAGCTCTGATTGATTGGCCATGATTTCCAGAGCCAGGGCAGCTCTCAGGCCTGGGCACAGTGGCAAGCTGTGAGCTGCCCTGCACTCTGTGCCTGGCTGAGCCACCGTGTCCGTGTGTCCACACACAGGCCAGGAGCGGGTGGTGATTGCCGATGACCTGCCGCACCCTTTCGGCCTGACGCAGTACAGAGATTACATCTACTGGACTGACTGGAACCTGCACAGCATCGAGCGGGCCGACAAGACCAGTGGCCGGAACCGCACCCTTGTCCAGGGCCACCTGGACTTTGTGATGGACATCCTCGTGTTTCACTCCTCCCGCCAGGACGGCCTCAATGACTGTGTGCACAACAATGGCCAGTGCGGGCAACTCTGCCTCGCCATCCCTGGTGGCCACCGCTGCAGCTGTGCCTCGCACTACACCCTGGACCCCAACAGTCGAAACTGCAGCCGTAAGTGCCTCAGCTTTTCCTCTGTACCTTAGCCCCGTGTTAGATCTGGTGGCCCCGGGGGTTGAAGGAAAGGAGGTTCTCATCTAGAACACCCTTTTATTTGTGGATGGTCAGGGAAGTTGTATACTGCACAGGCTTCTTAATGCCACACACTGACCTAGGGTGACAGACCCATGGCTTCATCAAGACACAGATCAAAGGACCCGGAGCCTCAGCTGGAAGATTCCGCGGGAGGATATTTGGACATGAAACCCAGGACTGGATGAGTGTGCTCACTCACTTGCCTGCACAGTTCTCAGTGCTTTCCAGGGCACTCTTCTGACCCTCAAGCCTGTAGGGTGTGGCACATCCCTGTCCCCCGCTTCTGAGACAGGGAACCTGTGCTGTAGGGCTGTGGATTCACTAGTCCGAGGCTACATGGCTGGGAAGGTTGGAGCCAGACCCCCTCCAGGCTGGCTAACCCCAGAGCGCCTGCTTTTGGTTCCTCGAGAGTGACCTCACAGCAGCTTCTGTGACTCTCACAGCCTCTGAACAAGGTGGCCCTCTGTTCTCATGCCAGAGATAACTGATCTTCCCACAGCCCCTCGGGAAGCCAGGTGCATCCTGTTAGCAGGTCTTCAGTGACGGCAGCTGAGGGCCAGCTTTCGTTCGGCCTCTGTGTAGCACTAGATAGTACAAAAGCTCCTTAGTGGGCCGGGGAGTTAGCTCAGTGGTTCCAGCGCCTGTCTTGCAAGCGCAAGGGCCCGGGTTCGATTCCCCGGTTACCACATAACAATACTGGGTGTGGAGACCCACACCCAGCAGCAACGAGTACCACATACCACAGTGCCGGGCGTGGTGGCTCACGCCTGTAATCCCAGCACTCGGGAGGCAGAGGCAGGAGGATTGTGATGTGAGTTGGAGGCTGAGCTCAGGGCCAGCCTGAACCACAAAGCGAGACCCTGTCTCCAAAAACATAAAAAAAAAAAAAAAAAAAAGCTCCTTAGTGCCCAAGCTCTGTCTGGGGCAGGGTTGGTCTTCGTGGTCCTCAGGCGTCGGAAGTGGAGGGGCTTTTGGAAGGCCCCAGCCTTGTGCAGTGAGCCTGCCCTCCATTCTTCTTCAGGCTTCAGCTCCCTTGGGCCTGATCTACATGCCATGCTTAGGCCATGACCATCTACAAGATGCAGGAAGGGCGCTTTGTCTTGGTGTCCCCTTTCCTGTGGGTGGCAGACCTGGGGTGATGACTTAGAGTCACTGTGACTTCTGACTGTGGCTGTAGCTGGTGGCACTTATGTGGACTCTGAATCCTACTACTGGCCCAGTGTCCCCGTGTGTCTGATTTTTGTGATCCTATTTTGTGGTCCCTCTGAGAGCAAGTTCTTCCTGGCCTTCAACCAGTGAGCCTGTACGATGCTCAGGAACATGCCAGGCCTTCCCAGCCCAGCTTCTTTGGAAACCACAGAACCCAGGCCCCAGGCTCAGCCTGAGTCCTAGCCATGTCCTCATGTTATCTGTGGCTCCCTGACACGCTTCAGTGTCCCTCCTGCTGTTACCATTGTCTTTACGTGACTTCGGCTCTTCCTTTCAGCACGTTTAGCAAATTACAGGGTCATCCCAGCCTTAGGCCCCTTGTGGTGTGAGTTGGATGTTTACTATCATTACCTGCCTTCCATCTTCAATCTTTTTTTTCTTTTTTTCTGGTACCAGGGATGGAACTCCAGACCTTGCGCGTGCAAGGCAGGCTTCGCACCACTGAGCTACATCCCTGGCTCTGTGTGTGTGTGTGTGTGTGTGTGTGTGTGTGTGTGTGTGGTATGGGGATGGAAACTGTACTAGCCAAGTGGTTGGCTGCCTCTCAGCCATACTCAGTAACTTAGAAATACATATATATTTATTTTAAAATTAACACACACTTAAGAACAGCAGAGCCACACAAAAGGTAGAGAGCCAAATTCCAGCCTCCACCTGGAGAAGCAGCAGTATGTCCGTCCGTCTGTCTTCTCAGTGGGGGTGTGGTGGGTATTTGTGCCGGTCCACTGTTAGGAGGAGATGGGATGCCACGCCCCCCCCAGCCGCCTCCCCATGACTTCCCTCCGGTCTGTTTGCCCCACTCCAGCACCCTCCACCTTCTTGCTGTTCAGCCAGAAATGTGCAATCAGCCGGATGATCCCTGATGACCAGCACAGCCCAGACCTCATCCTGCCCTTACACGGGCTGAGAAATGTCAAGGCCATCAACTACGACCCACTGGACAAGTTCCTGTACTGGGTGGACGGACGCCAGAACATCAAGCGGGCTAAGGATGATGGTTCCCAGGCAGGTGCACTGACGAGAAGGGTGGGGACACTTCTGGGTAGAACTTGCCTGGTGACCTCCAGGCTGCCACCTCCATTGCTGGGGGTGGAGCAACCTGAGCAAGGTTGGGTAAGCCAACCCAAGTGGTTCAGGGTTCCGCTTACGGAATTGCAGGATGTGATACTGGGCAGGAGAACCCTAAACTGTGATGAATTGTAGACAGTTAGGTAGTCATGTGTGGAGGGGGTCAAGCTGCCTGGGATTTTTTTTTTCTTTTCCAAGGTGGTTTTGTATTGTGCAGGGGTAGCTTTGTTTCCTAGGAAGTGTATAATCTGTTCTGCTGTAATGCAGTCCATGTGCTCCTCATCACCACTGCAGAATCATGCAGCAACAACAGCAGGGTTTGTAGGAGAGACAGGAGGTAACACTCCAGCTGTGGTACGTGACACACAGCCTGGGAAGGTCCTGGAGACAAGCACTCCTTTTGCACCCACAGTGACACACACATGCAGTACAATAGGCCTGGAGGGTAGAGATTGAAATTGGCTTCTAAACGTGGGTGCTGGAGGAGTGCAGCTTGTGAGCTTCTTGTGAAATGGTGGAGAGAGGATTGTGTGGAATGGGGCTGGAAAGTTCATATCCAGGTGTGGATGGGTGTGACTCACAGCACGTGACCGAAGGTATACGTGCTATGGGTTCCCAGCCAGGCCAGGGTTTTTACATTTATTTGTGTTTCTCACAAGTGAAATCACACATAAGTGAATGCAGACTCTAGGTTACACTCAGGTTATGCCCTGGGGTAATCCTGCCTTGGGACAAATTCACATGTTCATCACAACCTGGTTACAGAACTGACCACTCTCTGAGTGACCTTTCCCGGGCAGGAAGGACGCCCTCACGTTCTCATGCACCTGCTCCTGGGGCCCATTTCCAATGACTCTTTCTACAGAACCAAACGATGCCTTTCTTGATGTACTCAGTATAGGGGCTGATGTCACTGTGGTGAAATCCTGGTGCCTTTGTAACAGTGATGAAGAGGAATGCCTGTGCATAGGAACCTGGGGACTGTTTCCAGTGTTGTCATCGGTTTCCCTCTTGCACACTGAGCTGGAAGCCAGCCCTGCCCCACAAGCTTGATCTCCCTCGTGCAAGTTTCTGACTCCTTGTGGGAGGGTAAAGTCAATGAGTTGAACTTCACACCCAGCCAGCACGTCCCTCCTGGGCAGCTGTGATAACTGGCCGTGTGGAAATGATGGAAACGGTCCCTTTTATCTGGCTGAGTGCAGGTGACAATCACTTGAGTGATTTGCAGAGTAGGAAGTGCTAATTAAGGGATGCTGCCTTTCCTGCTGAGAAAGCTCCTTGGTGCAAATTGCATTCAAGGACCCTTAGAGAAGTTCTTTGTAGTGTCCAGGCAGTGGTAGGTGGGTGACAGGCGGGTGACAGCTTTGAAGAGGAAATGGAGGGGGATGAGTTCTGGGCCCAGCTCACCTGCCAGTGCCCTTCCCTTCCTGTGCCTCTTGCAGTCCCTGCCTTCTGGGGCTCTGACTTAGATTTTTTGGTTTACACGGTGCGTGATGTTAAGTTGTTCACCACTTAACTAAGGTTTTGTTTTGCTTTCCCTTGATCTTTACTTTTTGTTGTAAATATGCAGAATATAAATCTTTATCATTTTGCTCGGTGTGGTGGCACATGCCTGTAATGCCAGAACTCAGAAAGCTGAGGCAGGATGATCATGAATTTGAGGCCAGCCTGAGCTAGATAGCAAGACCCTGTCTCAAAAAACCAAACCAAAACAAAAACATAACCCCTAGATAAATTTTGCCATTTTAAACACGTTTAAGTGCACAGTTCAGGGTTAAGCACATTCACTCTGCTGTGCAGTCATCACCACCATCTACCTCCAGAACGTTTTAATTTTTTCTAAACTCTGGCTCCTGTCCTCCTCCCCAGCCCCTGGCACTACCATCCTTCCTAATTCTAGCTTGAGAAGCCTCCCAGCAGTGGAACCGTGCAGAGTAGCCTTTCTGTGACGGGCGTATTTCCCTTAGCATCCTCCAGGTCCACACTCACGCAGCAGGGCCAGAGCCTGTGACTGTCATGACTGAGCGACAGTGCAGGGTGTGGACGGGCCACATTTTGTCTGTCTGTTCGTCCATCCATGATCTCTGAGCTCCTTCTCCCTTTGTCTCTTAGCAACCCTGCCTGTGCGTATTGTTCCTTGGCTCTTTGACACACCAGTGAGGAAAAGGGATATTAATTAGGACATTCATTCTAGTACTGACTAGGATTCTGGTTAAAAAAAAAATTGTACAGCAATCTAGGTATTGTTTCTTACATTAAAATCGGAGCTGAGAATTTAGAAAACCAGAGAGCTCTGTGAAATTTCCTATCTGTTTTGTCTGCTTAGGTCGCATGTCACTCACCCTCTTCTGCAGATGGCTGTTCTGAGGACTGGGCTCGTGCAGTCTAGTTGTACGCTGGGGCCTGATTCTAGCTGGAATTGTGCTTGTCTTCTGGCCGTCAGCTCTCCTGGGCTGAGGTCCCTAGCCAGAAAGCTCTGGCTTTGGGAAGGAGTATGCCTGCTAGAGTTGATGCTGGCTTCTCCATACCAGCAGCTCTGTGAGGATGTAGGTGTCACCTGCGAAGCCCCATGATCCTTTACCGTAGCACTTGAGGTTCACATGAAGCAGTATACTTCCAGCTGCCCACCGAGGCTGGGCCAGAGCTGGGGTGTGTGTAGCTGTGGGCGTGGGCCTCCTTTCTCTCTGATTCCAGGAGGCCGGGCCTGGAGAAAGGGTTTTTTGGCTGCTTACCCCTCTTGCCACATGGAGGCTTCTTGTTTTGTTACCTACTAGAATCAGTAGACAAAGAGAGTCTGAAGTGAAATGCTCCTTATACTTGGAGTGTTAGCCTCAGGTCTCACCACCAAGTCTCACAGGGCCCAAGGGGCCATCATCTAGAGAACTCCTGGTGCTCCAGGCCTCCTATGTCCCTGGCCAAGTCACTGAGAACAGCAGCATGTGTGGCTTTTAGGGTAACCCAGGGGGCCCAGATGTACCAGGTTTTTGGTAAGGGGCAGATAGAGGTGATTCTGGGCTTTCCCTTCCTTCTGCATCAGGTTGCAGGGTCCCTTTTGAAGGACCCTATTAGGGACTCCGGAGCCAGGCCTGGTCCCTGAGCTACAGCAATGGCACAGGCTTTGGCCATGTTCTTGGGACACTCTGGGAGCTGATGTGAGAGACAGGGCTGGCTCGCCCTTGTGGGAGGAGCTGTGGGAGACAGCCACACCTGTCCCATCCTTCTCCCTGCCTCACACAACCCCCTTGCCCTGTGCCTTACCTGGCGCCACCTCTTTCCCCTGAGGAAGGAGATCAGGAGTGCTGGGGCTCTGGTCTCCACCCTTACTGCCCTGACTGTCTGAAGTAGAAGTACAAGATTTGAAGGTCTCAGGCTGGGGATTTAGCTCAGTGGTTCCAGCGCCTGTCTTGTAAGTGCAAGGGCTCTGGTTTGATCCCCGGTAACCACATAACAATACTGGGTCTGGAGACTCACCCCAGCAGCAATCAGTACCACATACCACAGTGCCGGGCGTGGTGGCTCATGCCTGTAATCCCAGCACTCGGGAGGCAGAGGCAGGAGGATTGCTGTGATGTGAGTTGGAGGCTGAGCTCTGGGCCAGCCTGAACTACAAAGCGAGACCCTGTCTCAAAAAACCTAAAGAAAGAAAGAAAAAAAAAAAAGATTTGAAGGTCTTAAGCCACAGGCACAAAATCCTATAAAAAGGGAAAAAAGAGGAGAGTGCCTTGAGAGAGTGGGAGATCCTGGGCCCTTTCTACCAACAGACAGCTATGATCTGGTGATGGTCTGGGGCTGCACAGCCTGAGGTCCCCAGCCTGCTTGCTGGTGGGGCCCGGAGTCTGGAGACCTCCCAGATCGAGCTCTGCCCTCGGCAGTGTGCATGTGCGTCAGAGCTGACATGAGAGGAAATGTCCCCGCACTGGAGCTGGAGTTTTGACTTTCAGAGTCAACTTGGAGCCGTATTCTCCCTTGAGCTGTCTCCAGCCAGTGCTCAGACTCCCACAGGACTGAAGTTTGGTCTCTTCTTGCCTCACAGGCTTCTGTTCTGACCTCTCTGGGCCAGAGTCCAGACAGACAGCCACACGACCTCAGCATTGATATCTATAGCCGGACGTTGTTCTGGACGTGCGAGGCCACCAACACCATCAATGTACACCGGCTGGATGGGGACGCCATGGGCGTGGTGCTCCGGGGGGAGCGAGACAAGCCAAGAGCCATCACGGTCAATGCTGAGCGAGGGTAGGAGGCTGCCACGGTGGCTGGATGGGTGGCTGGGTGGCTGGGCCCTGGGGGAGGAGCTGCTGCACCGTGCTGCGTGTACAGCCCTGCTGGGAACACTGGCTCTGCAGAGCCTGAGAGGGGTTTTCTGCTTGGATGTCTGATCAGCGGCTTTTCAGGAGCCCAGCCTCGCACTCAGCGGGTAGATGAGGGGGCACTGAGGATGTCATGACAGGCCTGGTGGTTCCTCATGGGCATAACCATGACAAGTGGGGATCTGCAGTCACATGATGTGCAGCTCAGAAACCAAAGTGAGCATAAAAACGTTTGGGACGCAGGGCCCTGTGGGCCCACACACAGCACTGTTAGGTGTAGGCTCACTGAGGCACTGTGTGGTGGAGTTCAGGCCCAAGGTGGATGGAGCTAGCACTGATCCTGGGGCAGGGACGCCTACCTGGTGACCTGGGGTGGACAATACAGCCCTCAGAGCCTGTGGGACCAGCCTAAGGGCACACAGAGGGCACCATGTGAAAACTCCTGTTAGATCTGGAGCAAAGTGAGCCAGCCTCAGGAAGGCTACTGTGCTGGGTATGGATTAGTGCTCTGTGGCTGCCTAAGAAAGCAAAAGTTTCCAGGGGCTTAGAACAATGGACATGTATCCTCTCGTAGTTCCAGAGGCCAGAAGCAGGGCCCCACTTCCTCCGAAACCTCAGGGAACAGTCTTCCTTCTATCTCAGTGGCTCCAGGCATCCTTTGACTTGTGTCACTTTTGCTTTAGTCTCTGCCTCTGGCTGCCACTGCCTGCCGTGTTTCTGTGTGGCCTTCCTTGGCTTTTTCAGGGTACTCTTTGGATTTAGAGCCCTCCCTTGCCAGTGTGGTCTTAGCCTGATCCTTGTTACATTTGCAAAACCGTATTTCCAAACTAGCTCACATTCTGAGGCTATGGAATGCACATGAATTTTGGAGGACCTCTGATCACTCCAGGATAGGGTTGACTTCTGACCCTCTGGAGCCATCCCTGAGAGGCCTGAGCTGTTTGCCCAGATGCGTGCAGGGTCAGGGCCTGGTTTCGCACCCCTGTATGCTTGGTGCTAGCTGAGGAAATGCAGCAGGGTGCTGGCAGGAGCTTCCAGTGCCTGTCTGTCTATCACCTGCTGCCCTCTGCCTTTTGTCTCTTGTAGGTACCTGTACTTCACCAACATGCAAGACCGTGCGGCTAAGATTGAACGTGCAGCCCTGGATGGCACGGAGCGTGAAGTTCTCTTCACCACGGGTCTCATCCGCCCTGTGGCCCTCGTGGTGGACAATGCTCTGGGCAAGCTCTTCTGGGTGGACGCAGACCTGAAGCGCATCGAGAGCTGCGACCTGTCGGGTATGTGCTCTGGTGCCTTCCTGGTATTGAGGTCCTCAGCAGATGAGGAGTGGCCATCCTATGAGTATCCAGTCTGCCTTATTACTCATAATGATAGTAGATACTGCCTTGTCCAGAACCCACCATGAGCCTGGCACTGTGCTGGGGTCCTTACACATCATGTATAATCCTAATCCTGTGTGTTCTTGAGCCCCAGCGCAGGAGGTGGAGGGGTTAAGGTCCAAACTATGTTTCTTCCAAAAAGAGGGGTGGCTGGGAGAAGAGGACACCATGCTTGTGGAGGCCAGTGATCAGGATCCAGTTTGGGGATCCTATGACCTCCGAGCTAGCTCTGAGGGAGCAGCCTGATTCCAGGAGATCTGCCCCAGATCCTGCCCTGTCCAGAGCATGGACCCTACTCCCATCCCTCAGACTCCCTGGGGGCCCTCTCTTTCTCTTGAGCCCAGAAGGGGCCCAGCTCTGAGGTCAACTACCACTCAGGGCCCCTTGTCCTGCCTGCAGGGGCCAACCGCCTGACCCTGGAAGACGCAAACATTGTGCAACCTGTGGGCCTGACGGTGCTTGGCCGGCATCTCTACTGGATCGACCGCCAGCAGCAGATGATCGAGCGAGTGGAGAAGACCACGGGGGACAAGCGGACTCGCATCCAGGGCCGTGTTGCCCACCTCACGGGCATCCATGCTGTGGAGGAAGTCAACCTGGAGGAGTTCTGTACGTCAGAGTGGGCCCTGGGTGGGCAAAGTTCCCAAGGAGAGGGTAGCGTCTGCTCCGAGCACAGTGACCCATGAAACACCCTTTGATGAAGGACAGACTGAGCCCGCATGACCCCGAGGAGGGAGCTGAGCTGCATACTGAATGTTGCCGCTGGGGCTCAGTGCGGAAGGCCAGCAGCCGGGTACATGTCCCAAGCCTCTGAGATCACATTCACTTGCTGCAGAAGAATGGCTCCATGCCTAGTGCTTCAGACAGACACCCCCCCCCCCCCCAGTTCCGTTGATCAGAATCTCGATGCAGTGCAGCTCCGGGGGGTTCTCTTCCTGGGGTCTTGTGGGGACAGAATCAAAGTGTCAGCTGGGCTGGGCTCGTAGAGGGAGGCCCTAGGGAATATCCCATTCCACTCATCCAAGTGTCGTCACCTGGGGGACCGGCCCTGTTTCTGGCTGTTTTGGGGGTCTACTCTCCATTCCCAGATGCCACTCCCCGTCCTTGTCCCATTAGTCGGTTTTCTGTCACTCTGACAAACACCTGGGATAATGTAAAAAGCGAGCAGCTTTATTTTAGTTTGTGGTTTGAGAGGTTTGGGCCCACCGCTTTGGGTTCTGGGGTGAACCCTGCATTGTGGAGGGAGCACAGGGAGAACAGAGCAAAAATGGCCAGGAATCAAAAGGGAGAGGAGGAGGGGAAGGCTGGGGTTCCCCTCTCCCCTTCGTGAGTGCACCACCAGTAACCTCAGGACCTCCCACTGGGCTCCAGCTCTTAAAATTCCTGCCTCCCACCCACCACACCACAGATGCATGAGCCCTTGGAGACCACACAGCCCCACCGTGACACCTCTGCTCTCCCCATCAGCATCTGTCGTGCCCTGAATCCCTCATTCCTTCCTCTCCTGCCTGCTAGGAAGCTACTTAGCTTGCACCGGGATTTTTAGTCAGATTTATCCAAATTTAGATTAGCGACCCTGCTCCCCCCAATACCCAGAGTCAACTAATTTGTAACCTTAATCACACCCACAGAATCCCTTTTGTGCGTAAGGCTACAAAACCATGGGCCCAATAGGGCATCACATCCACAGTGCTGAGAATTAGGGTGGCAGATTTGGAGATGTTTCAGGATCCTGCCTACCACCACCTCCCTTTGACCACAGGGTTGGGGAGAGTGGGTCCATCTGGGGCTTCTTGATTCTCCCTTGGCCTTGGGACATACCCCTGTGTGTACAGCAGTATACATGTAGGGCTTTGTGCCTACCTGTGTCCACAGTCTGACCGCATGCCAGACACAGTTCATCCCCAGTGACAAGGGCAGTGCCATCCTCCACATCTGCCTCTGTCTCACTGTGCCTTCTCCTCAGATCTGATGGCTTCGGGCTCCTGAATCCAGCTGATTCCTTCACTGCTCCCCGCTTGGTTCTAGCACCGTCTGCCATCAGCGCAGGCTCCCTTCTGGCCTCTCCACCGCCTTGGTTATCCCCTCAGCCCTAAAGGCCATGCAGTCGATAGAAGACTGTCTCCACCCTGTTTGCCTCAAACTCAGCACATGCCCCAAAGTCAAGGCTGCTCTGTAACCTGTTGGACTTCCAGGCCCCAGGTGCTGCCCAGTACCTGACCCCGGACCTCAGCCCCTTGATGCTGTGCTGCCATCCTCTGAGGGCTTCTCCTCCACCAGAGCACCTCTTCCTGATTCTGCTACCTCATAGACTCAGGTGTCAGCTCTTACCCTTTCTCTGCCCTCACCAGCACCATGGTTGGACTCGTATGCCTCAGATAACCGAGGTGTCCATGGATATGGATAGCATACCTGTGTTGTACTGGCCCTTTACACCATTTTCAGCAAATAGATTCCTGGGTGCCATGGCCCTTCAGAATTAATGGATGTGGTCAGATCAAGGAAGGTTGAGCACACAGATGTCTAAACCTGTTGGCTGCTGGTTTCAATCCAGGACCAGGCCCACTGACCAGTAGCTCACTGGAGAGGAGAGGACAGGAAGCACAGGAGATCCTTAGTGAGCAGCAGTCAGGTTGGGCACTGGCATGTCCCGGTGGTGCTCATATGAGATGTTCTGGGTGACAAGAGAGTCATCGTGCGTTGGGTAAGATCAGGAAAGACTTAGGTGTTTTCTTCTGTGTTGTCTTGGGATGTGGATTCGCAGCCTACTTCTCCATGAGATCCCACAGCTGAGCCCTGAGCTGTGGCCGAGCCCACTGCAATCCACAGGCCAAATCCAGTCTGCGGCTTGGTATGTAAGTAAAGTCATACTGGCACGTAGCCCTGTCTATCCATGTATGCCGTTTATGGTTGCAGCAACCAAAAGTGAGTGGTTGTGAGACAGGTTGGTCTGGGAAATAAAAATGTCATGTTTTACAGCTTTTTACAGAAAAAAATGCTGTCCTCTGCTCTTGAGACCACCTAACCCTTGATGTGAGGGCATGTCTGAGTCACTGTTCTTGTCGCTGAGAAAAAATACTGTGCCCAATACTTACGACTTAAAGGAAGAGAAATTAATTTTGGCTCACATTTCAGTGCATGGGCCACTGATTCCTCAGAATAAACAGGATGGCCAAGGTGCATGGCCGAGGAGAGGCTGCTCACCTGATGGCAGACAGGAAGTAGAGTGAATAGAGAGAGGAGGCAGGAAGAGACTTACACCTTTCCGGTCACATTCCCGTTTGCGTCCCCTCGTCCAAACAGACTTCACCTTCTTACAAGTCAGCTCTCACCTCCAGGGTTCAGTCACCTTCCTGAGTGACAACCCAAACAGGTGGAACGTTGTGATATTTTTCTCAGCAGGGGGTTAGGAAGAGAAAACGGGATTCTCTGTCTTTTCTCTCTTTGGGTTGATTACCTCACCTCCCCGCTGGCTTTTCTCCCCTTTGTGGTTCAGGTGTTGGATGCATCCAGCTCACTGGTACACTGAGTTCCCTGGGGTGTTGGAGCCTTTGTCATTTGAGTTATGCGAGCACCTTCTGGCTCCTCTAACAAATCCCACAAATTGAGTCACTTAGGTACCCAGTCAGCATTTATTCCACAGTTCTGCAGGCTGAAATTCAAAGATCAAGGTGTTGGCAGGAGATTATCGAGGGGAAGATCTGTGCCCTCTCCTTCAGTACCAGGAGCTGCAGGTGTCTCTGGTCTTTGGCCTTCACCTGTGTCTTCCTGTGGCCATCTCTTCTGTCTTCTCACCTCTTCTGTCACCTCCCCCCCATACTAGGAACTAAACCCAGGTCCTTCAAGCTGAGCTATATTCCTAACCCTTTTTTTCTTCATTATATTTTTCATTTTGAAGAAGTCTCCACTGAGTTGCTAAATTGCTAAAACAGGTTCAAACTTGCAGTCCTCATGCCTCAGCCTTCCAGGTAGCTGCTGTTACAGCTGTGCACCACTGAGTCAGTCACTTCTTGCAGGAACCCTTGTCGGTGGATTTAGAACCCATCCAGATAAGCCAGAATGACTTCCTGTGGGGAGCCCGTTCCTTACTTACATCTGCAAAGACTCCTTTCCAAATGAGATCATGCTCCCAGATTCTGAGGGCTAGCATTTTATGGGGCACCATTCAGCCCATCATAGCATGGGAGATAGTGCCGCAAAGGGGCAGTGTAGAGTGATGGTTGTGGGCCGTGACATAGGGACTGGTATAGTTGAACAGGCTAGTGACATCGGTCAAGATCCGTAACTACTTCCTGACTCCGTTTTTATGTCAATTTCTATTAGTAGAAATAGATTCTGCAAGCTGCTGAGAGGGTCACGTGGGAGGATCTGGAGAACAGTGGTCCTCGCCCCTCCCACCCCTCACCTGCCCACCCCTCATTTTGTTCCCACAGCTGCCCACCCGTGTGCCCGAGATAACGGCGGCTGCTCACACATCTGCATCGCCAAGGGTGATGGGACACCACGGTGCTCCTGCCCAGTCCACCTCGTGCTCCTGCAGAACCTGCTGACCTGTGGCGGTAGGTGTGACATTAGCACTTTCTGTTGGGACTTTGGACAGGGACCTGATGCGATCTGCCAGGTTGCTGCCGTGCATCCTTCTAAAAATGTAGTTCTGCGGACATCCGGTCTCCGGACGATCATCTCCTCATTTTGTGCTCATCTGTAAAACGCACTCCTACATATGTGTGTGTGTGCATGTATCTGATCCTCTGAATTTTCCTCTAAGTGCTGCTTTTTCTGCATTCTACTGACTTAGATACATTCTATTCTTATTTTCATATGGTTCAGATATTTTTAAAATTTCTCCTGAGACAATGTCTTTGTTCCGGGTGTTATTTAGAAGTGTGTTTCTTAATCTCCAAATAGTTGGGGATGTTCCGGCCATTCTTTTGTCACTGATTTCTAATTTAATTTCTCCGTGGGGAGAGCTTACTTTGTATGACTTAGGTTCTTTGAAGTTTACTTAGGCAAGCTTTATGGCCCAGCAGGGCCCATCTGGGCGAATGTTCCTGTGTGCACTTGGAGAGGGTATGGTTTCTACTGTTGTGGGGAGGAGTGTTCTAAACTCTCATTAGATCCAGGGAATGATAGTGCTGAGCAGTCACCTGTGTCCTTCCCAAGTTCACCTGCTCAGTTGGCAGTTACTGATAGGGTGTTGACATCTCTAACTCCTAATAATGGGTTTGTCCGTCTTTCCTTGTAGTTCTTTTTCCTTCTTCCTGCGTTCTGTACCCTCCTTTTTCTGGGACATATAGTGCTGATGGTGGTGGGTAGTCAAGAACATGAACTTTAGGATCAGACAGACCAGGGTTCGAATCCCAGTTCTGGGACTTCCCAGCTGTTCACACTGAGACTGGTCACTTGCTCTGTCTGAGTCTTCACTTTCTCTCCTAAAGCTGAGAGCTTACCTGTCACATTATTGTAAGTTTTAAGTAGCAGAGCAGTCTGTGTGGCCCCTGACATGTGATGTGTAGGAATGCCAGGTACCATGTCAGGGGGGTGGCTGTAGTAATAAAAATGACAGTCTTCACTTTCACCAGGATGAAGTTGGACCCTTAGGTGGCCCTAGTGGTACCGTCCTGTTCCCTTTGACCTCTGTGCGTTCACCCCTCTTCTAGCTGCACACAAACTCACGGGGCTTCCACTCAGAATGGGGACGCCTACTCTTTCAGCAGCTCATTCTTCTGGAGGGCCTGGCCAGGGCCACATGCTCAGGCACAGGACCGTGCATAGGGCCTGGCTTCTGGAGATTCCTATCACCCTACCTCATACCTCAAACCTCAAACCTCGGAAGAGCTTAGGGCAGAGCAGAAGTGACCCTGAGCTCCATAGTCTGAGCTCCTGGGCGGTTCTTTCTCAAGGCCAAGCCTGGGGTTCACATGCACTTGTGATTTGAGCACATCGGTCTCCATAGTTCCTGTGATGCCTAGGTCTCACTGCGCTGACCTGGCCCTGGGCCCCCGTGGGGTGATGTGCCCTTCTGCCCCTCCTGCACCGAGACCCAAGGTCCCCTCTCATAGCCCGGGAGCTGTGTGTTCACTGCACATTTTTCAGCCTTCTGTGGCCGCTTCTCTGGGAAGATCACAGGAGAAGGATTTGCAGTTCTCAGATGTGGACTCTGCGCAGTGGCAGGAGCCAGCTCGGCAGGCTGTGGCCCGTGTTGCATCTGTATTCTGGTAGCACCGCTGTTACTGATGGTTGAGCCCTTTCCTGGCCAGGTGACTTTGCCTCCCCACTTCCAGTTACTCTTCAGGTGGCACCTGTGGCACGGAGTGGCCGCTTGGGCTTGAGAGATGAGGAAATGGAGGTCCTGGAGCTTGAGAGTCTCCTGCCTGGTCCTCCTTTACCCTTCAGCCCTCGCCGCCTGGACTGTGGGTCCCCAGGAGGGCAGACTCTCCTCTTCCTGGTTGACATCTGTGGATGACGCAGTGTGTCCAGGCTTCTGTTGATCCTGGCAGGTTCTACCTTGGCTGAGTCCAATGGGAACAGCTGGGTTTTTGTCCCCTGAGGGCTCTTGTCCTTGTTCAGGTTGCTCCTCTACCTCTCATCTCTGCATGAACCCAGCACTACCAGGGCAGCACGGGAGTGCCAGATGTGCAGAACTTGTATGTGTCGTGGCTGCTTGTCGGCCTGTTCTTTCTTTGCTCCGATTTCAGGCACGTGGAGGACTGTTGTTCAACATTAAAGGAGCATTCAGACTCGCCCCACCTGCCCTTCCCCCACATCAGTCTCAGCCTTGTCGCATTCCATACAGAAGAGGGGAATCCTGGGAAATGGGGGCATGCTAAAACTGGGCACTGGCTTCTCTGCTGGTGCCCTGTTACTGTGCACGGTTCCACATACTGTGTTCCTAGCCCTAACTTGCACTTGGCCTGAGCTGAGGATGTTGTTTTATTTTAGGTTAGTTAAACTGAAGAGATCCCCCAACACTGAGGTGAGACAAGATAGAAATAAAGGGCGGGGCGTGCAGCTCAGCGCATGCCTAGTGTGCACACAGCGCTGGGTTCCCTGCAAACACCACAAAGAGAAAGGGTGGGTGGGAGGGAGGGAGCAAGGAAGGAAAGGAAGGTAGGTTTAAAGAAAGACACATTCTGAAGGAGTGCTTCTCCCCCCATACAGAGGTCAGGGAGTGCCAGGGACGACAGGGAGGGAGACAGAAGACGGGGCCCCTGGGCCAATGGCTTTCTTGGGTCCAGGTGTTATCTCAACAGGTTTCCCTTAGGGAGTCTGATTGGTGGGTTTAAAGCAAGGAGGCATGGGTCCCTGGAGGGTACACTGAGGGAGAGCGGTCAGAGTGGGTTCTCTGCACAGTCATACAGGATGTGGGGTCCCTGGGGCCTGCCAAACAGGCTGAACATGACCGTCCCAGAGGGAGGTAGTCACAGGGGGAAGTTCTTTTTTTTTTTTTTTTTTGAGACAGGGTCTCGGTTTGTAGTTCAGGCTGGCCCTGAGCTCAGCCTCCAACTCACATCCCAGCAATCCTCCTGCCTCTGCCTCCCGAGTGCTGGGATTACAGGTGTGAGTCTCCATGCCTGGTATGGTATGTGGTTACTGGGGATCGAACCTGGGTCCTTGCGCTTGCAAGACAGGCGCTGGAACCACTGAGCTAAATCCCTGGCCCACAGG
This sequence comes from Petromus typicus, assembly GCA_004026965.1. Lineage (NCBI taxonomy): Eukaryota > Metazoa > Chordata > Mammalia > Rodentia > Petromuridae > Petromus > Petromus typicus. Next base: position 28,039 of record PVIR01012093.1, on the reverse strand, counting down.
GGAAAGTTCTACAGGGAGGATATCTGGGCTGCCGACTCACAAATGGAGTCACTTGGAACCCGATCAAACTGCACTCGTAGTGTGACAACGTTCAGTTCCTATCCAAATGGACACAGGCAATGTAAAATGATTAGAGTTTATTCTGCTGATTAGTCCTGAGAGCTAGAGGGACTTCTGTGGTCACTAAGAGGAAGTGGCCCTTGGTCCTCCCCCACTGACACCCCTGGTGACCTTGGCAGGATGTCCCCTTTCCTCTCCCCGTTTGTGTCTAGGCTGTCTTCTCTGCCTGGCTGTAACCATTCCTTAGGACTGAGTCCTCTGTTAGCACATGATGGCTCTGGGCATGATGACCTTGGGAGAGTCCCGACCTCCTTTCCTGGTGCAGGTGCCGACCACTATTCAGTCTCTCCTTCTGTTGTGCAGTGGTCACTCGGGTGTACACAGCATAGGTGCTGCACACGTCAGATGCGTAACCTGGCCTGGCACTGAGGCTATTAGAGGCTCGGGATGGCAGCAGTGGTGCTGTGCCCTCGGAGTGGCTGCAGGGGGACCAGGACTGAGGCGGGCCTGGCCCAGCCTGTCAAGTCAGGGCTGGGCTTCCCACCTGTTCTCTGGGCTGCTGAAATCCCAGGTTCCATAGGGCCCCTTGTCCAGCAGCAGGAGAATGGTCAGTGTCTTGCAGCGTACATTTCTCGCCCCTGCCTGGCTCTGCTGGGCAATGAGCAGGAGACACACAGCTGCCGTCTCAGACCGTGGAACTGGCGCCAGCTGGAGCCTTCCTTCTGCTTTGTGTCCTGTCACTCCCTAGCCAGGTTCAGTGGGCAGGACTGTGTGACCATCTTCTCTGTCCTGTTCCCAGAGCCTCCCACCTGCTCCCCTGACCAGTTTGCGTGCGCCACTGGGGAGATCGACTGCATCCCTGGGGCCTGGCGCTGCGACGGCTTTCCTGAGTGTGATGACCAGAGCGACGAGGAGGGCTGCCCCGTGTGCTCGGCTTCCCAGTTCCCCTGTGCACGTGGCCAGTGCGTGGACCTGCGTCTGCGGTGCGATGGCGAGGCCGACTGCCAGGACCGCTCCGATGAGGCTGACTGTGACGGTGAGGCCCCGCCCTGGCTGCCTGCCATCTCCCTCAGTGGCTGCCATACACAGGCTGTGCCAAGGGCACTCCTCCTGCCTCCCCTGAGTAAGAGCTCTGCAAAACCTCGGCCTAGAGAACGGTCACCAGGCCCTCCATAGCCCGGGAGGGAGCTAAGTCTGCTTTCACTTCCAAAGTCACCCGCTGCAGTCTGACCCCGTCTACTCTCTGGGCAGTTGGCTTGCAGACGGACTGAATGTGTCTCACCTTCCAGCATTCAGTCAAGAATTTTGCAGAAACCTGTGCTAAGTCCTTGTAGTTGGCTGCAGATTGCCATGACTAACACTCCGATGTATCCCCGCCCAAACAGCAGGACTGTGTTCCCCTGAGCGGTCTGGAATGATGCGTCTTACCTGGGCCCACTCTCACCAGCAGGGTCTTTTAGATCTGGACAGTGACATGTGCTGCTCTGTACTTGCTCTGAACTTCCTTTGATAGGGAACCCGCTCGGTTCGCTGCCTGCTGCGTGTCAGCCCCGTGGTCCCAGAACTGCCACAGAACTGTGGTCACTCTTGTTTCCTCTCCAAAAACCACCCAGTCCTGTGGTTACATGTGGTCATTGTCCTGCATTATGAGCAAATGTCTCATAGATGAGGGCCTGGGAGTGATCACAGAGCCACAGTGGTCTCGCAGCTCACTGACCCTCTGAGAATTTGAGCAGGCTGTGGACCACAGGCCAAATCTAGCCTGTGCTTACTCTGTAAATAAAGTGTCGCTGGCACCAGCCAGGCCCACTCATGCATTCACACACCGGCTGCTCTCCTGCTGAAACAGAAGAGCTGAGTTCCTATCAATTCCTTCATGGGAAGGTCTGCCAGGAGACCTGGCGTGGCAGCAGCGTCTGACCATGGCTGTCTTAGAGGCTGTCTCTTGTCACCCTCCCCATGTTCTTCCATGTGTGGGATGTGGCACCAGTGACGAATCTCCTGCGAGCTCAAGCTCCATGCTACTCCCCAGCCTCCTCCCCACTCAGTCACCAGCAAGTCACCCCTTCCAGAGGGGACAGGGCCCTTGTCTCCCGTTCTCAGGGTAGGCACCTGGGGCAGGACAGGTGAGGTGTGAGCTGGAGGCTTGTGTGGGTATTGTCCGAGCCCCAGCAGTTGCCTTCCTGGCAGCGCTGCGGGTACTGCTGCCCAGCATCTGGGGATGACATAGGAGGCTGCTGGCGGTGCTCAGGCTGTGCAGCTCCTGTGAGGGTGCTTCTGCCTTCTCGGAACTCTGCTCTGCACTGGAGAGGCGAGGCCCTTCCTAGAGGTCTGTCAGGACCCTGTGCTACCACCTCCAGTACTCTGGGAGGACCTGGGGGCAGGGCTACCACCCTCGCTCTACACAGGCCTGACCAAGGTAATGCCTAACAAGTGCCCTTGGCAACTGATAGGCCTTTGAGGTCTCCTCCTTGCCAGTCCCTACCTGGATGGGATCATCAGGGTGTATTTGCTATGGCTGCTTCTGGTCCCGTTCTAGAAAAGTCTGTTTGGTGGTCATTTATGGCTGGGCCTTGGAGGGCAGCCATAGGTACTGGTGGCCCTCCGCCCTCCCTGAACTAGCAGCTCCTTCCTCTTTGCAGCTGTCTGCCTGCCCAACCAGTTCCGGTGTGCCAGTGGCCAGTGTGTCCTCATCAAACAGCAGTGCGACTCCTTCCCCGACTGCGTGGACGGCTCCGACGAGCTCATGTGTGGTGAGCTGGCTTCTGTCAGGGGTGGGGTCGCCTCTCGAAGGGTTCCCTCCCACAGTGTGGGGTCTGCAGGGGATGTGTGTTCTGGGCAGGCCTGCAGTGTTGGGTACCCTTGGCCTTGAGGAGGCAGAAGCCATGGAGAGACTGCTGTGGGGACAGAGGCCTGCGGGAACAGCAGCACAGCGGCTGTTCCCATGGTGGAGTGCATCTAGTTGTGGACCTCCTGTGGACAGCGGGCTGCCTGTCAGCTGTGCTTCTGCCACGGGGCTCTTACTATTTTTTTTTTTTTTTTGGATTTTTGAGACAGGGTCTCGCTTTGTGGTTCAGGCTGGCCCCGAGCTCAGCCTCCAACTCACATCACAGCAATCCTCCTGCCTCTGCCTCCCGAGTGCTGGGATTACAGGCGTGAGCCACCACGCCCAGCACTGTGGTGTGTGGTACTGGTTGCTGCTGGGCGTGAGTCTCCACACCCAGTGTGGTATGTGGATACCAGGGATCGAACCCGGGTCCTTGCACTTGCAAGACAGGCGCCAGAACCACTGAGCCAAATCCCCGGCCCCACGGGCCTCTTACTTTGCGTGTGCTCATGTACACATGCCACATACATATGTCACATACTTATGTGTCATATATACCCCTTGAATGGCATGACCTGTGCAATGAAGGACACAGGGATTAGAAGAAGAGTGGCCAGGGCAATTAGGATGGGAGGCGGCGTTCTCGAGGAAGGAGGAAATGTGGACACGTGGGAACATGGCTGCTCCATCTGCTTCAGAGACCTGGCCTGAAGCAGGAGGGAGGGAAGCGTGAGGCTAGGATGGAAATGTCCTGTGGAGTTCGCTCAACGCTTGGGGCCCCTCACACCCGCCTAAGTCCGACACCTCGAGCGCCATCTATAGAGGGTGACCTGGGCCAGGTAGGAGAGCCAGGAGCTACCAGGGTCCCCCATTCTTCCACTTGGCAGCTTTCTGGTATGGAGGGGGGTGGGATCTGTGCTCGGGCCTCTAATGTGACTGGACTTCTGGGAGGGCTGTGGCTGCTGTCCTCAAGGTCATTGGGCCAGCTGATGGGAAGGTGAGCAGGAACCTTCTAGTTGACGCTGGGGTCTGTGCACGCCTTCCATGCTCTGGAGGCCTCTGCAGTGGACTACCAAGACCCCACCCAGCAGCCCCCTGGCCCACACCTGCAGCCAGGTGGCCGCTCTGCATACCCTGTTGCAGGGGCCTCCTGGCTGACCTTCTGTCACATACCTGCACCTAGGCTACCTGGTACACTCGTTTTTGGCTAACCAAGGTGTATGAGTGTGTTCAAGGGCTTTCGGGAAGGAGGGCTGGGCAGCCAGGCAGAGGAGGGAGAGGCAGGCGCTTTAGCAGGTTGGGGAGCTGTAGGCACAGGCCTGTCCCCAGGCCCACCCCTCCCCCCTCTCATCCGTGCTGGTGGGTGCTGTGGCTAGGATACAGCCAGCCTCTGTAGGCTGCATCCCTCTGGGGTTGACACTGGCCATCCTTTCTCCTTGTTCTCTGGCAGAAATTACCAAGCCACCCTCTGACGAGACCCCAGCCCACAGCAGCGCCATTGGGCCTGTCATTGGCATCATCCTCTCTCTCTTCATCATGGGCGGGCTCTATTTTGTGTGCCAGCGTGTGGTGTGCCAGCGCTATGCAGGGGCCAGTGGGCCCTTCCCGCATGAATACGTCAGCGGAACCCCCCACGTGCCTCTCAGTTTCATAGCCCCAGGTGGCTCTCAGCATGGTCCTTTCCCAGGTAAGGAGCCTGAGGTGTGCATGGCCTGGGCAGAGGTGGGTGACTTGTCTTGGCAGGATGGTGGGAGAAGGATGTCATTCTTGCGCTGCCCTATGGGTAGGTGACAGTCATTGCTAGACTCTCCCTGTTTGCTACAGACTGTCCTCGGGCATTGCAAGTGTGGGGGAAACTCCGTGGACTTGGCCTTCAGCATTCTTGTGAGACGTTCCTGAGTTGTCCTCAAAACACATGTATCCCCTAGAAATGATATGGGGTGCAGCTGGGCCCTCTCTGGAGCCAGAGGAGCTGCTCCATGTGATAGGCAGTTCTGTCTGGAGTGCAGCGCGAGCTGTGGCTGGGAGGTTACAGTTACGAGCTACCTCCTCACCAGGAATTCAGGTTATGTGCACACGTGCCCAGAGAGCGCACCACAGTGCTGACCCAGGCCGTATCATGTCTGTGGCTGTGTCCAAGGAGGTGGAGTCGGTGCTGTGCCCTGTGGTTGGTCCTGTACCCCTGTGAGGGTAGAAAGTCTGCCTGCAGCTCCAGAGTGAGCCTACCCATCCCTGGGTTCTGTCTCTCTTGTCCTGCTAGGACTCTGGCATCTGTGTACATATGTGATCCAGTTCTTCTGGGGTGAGGGTTTCTCAAGAGCTCCTGGAAGCTCATGCTGGTGCCAGCGTTGGCATCATCCAACCCTTAGAGAACAGGTCCCTGTGTCCGGCGCGTTCTGTGCTGATCCTCTACCGGGACCCTTCTGTAGGCCTGTGTGCCCTTTGGGACAGGAGGTGCCACGCTGCTCCCGATCTTACACAGGAGACTCAGCCCATACTGGAGGTGGCCCCATGGCCTGCAGCAAGCAGCGACATGTCAGATAGAACTTAACTTCCCTAAGCTAGATCTCAGGCAGTTATGTTGACCTGGCTTGTCCCCTCCCCTGCATAGGCATCTCCTGCAGCAAGTCCATGATGAGCTCTGTGAGCCTGATGGGGGGTCGGAGTGGTGGACATATCTATGACCGGAACTACGTCACTGGGGCCTCATCCAGCAGCTCGTCCAGCACAAAAGCCACACTGTACCCACCGGTGAGTGGGCTGGGTGGGCCCAGGAGGGTGGGGGAGTGTGCTGGTTGCCCCTGGCCTCTGCATCAGTGCTGGTGGTGGAACCCTCCTGGGGCCTAAGGATTTTTAGATCTAGTGTACATAAAAGGGAATGGTAAAGTGTACCATTTCCTTCCCTATTTATGCCCTCTTGGCTTTTTCTCTAATGGCATTGCTTTGTGTAAAAAATCTGAGTCAGGTGTGGTGGCACATAATCCCAACACTTGGGAGGCTGAGGCAGGAGGATTGCCTGTGAGTTCAAAACCAGCCTCAACTACATAGTGAGATCCTGTCTCTAAAAACAACAGAAGAAAATAATCCTTATTTGTTATGGAGGGTGTAGAAATCATCTAGTAATACAGCTGAAGGCTTATCCCTGCTTTTGCCTCCTAGGGCTGCTCTCAGCGTCATCTTGGTACCTGCATGGCAGCCTCGCTTTGTGCCCTGGCATTGCTCTGCTGTGCCCAATCTCTCTGTGCTGCCCGGCTGGGTCTGTCTAGTCTAGGAACGTCTTGTCAGCCTCCCTACCAGGATCACCCTGGATGCCCACGCTGGCTGTTGCTCCATCTCAGAGATTAGCTGGATTACAGCCTCAAGGATAGACACGGGGTATTTTTTGTGGCTAAAACACTGTCTGGGATTTTGGCGGTCCAACTCAGTGAGGGCTGACCTGGAGCAAAGTGATTATAAAGTGAAGCATTAACAACCTCCTGGGTCCTGCAACCCTTTGCCCTCCCAGAGTTGGCTGAGAGAACCCTCTTTCTGAGACCACAGCCTAAGGGTGCCCAAGTGAGCTTGCTGCATATGCATATGCAGAGATCTGTGTACTGTAGTCCCCCCATCCAGCCCCTAGGGATGTGTTCTATGATTCCCCCCAGAGAGTGCCTGGGCGACACCTATACACTGTGTTTTTCCTGTACACGTGTAAAGTTAGTTTATACATTAGGCACAATAAGAGATTAGCAGTGACTAATCATAAACCAGAACAGTGTGCTGTAATAAGCTGTGTGAATGTGGTCTCTGTCTCTTAAGAGAGTCAAGACAAACACTAATATTTTCAGAGTGTGGTTAACCACAGGTAGCTGAAACCACAGAAAGCGAAACCACATAAGGGGGACCTCTGTATTTGAACACTGGGGTCGGACTTCACATGCTGTGTAAGCCCATTCATCTTTCCAAACGTAAATCTTCCAGCAGCCAAATGTTCTTATAAGGTGAGAACAGCTCCCCTGAGTTCCCCTGCCTCCCCCCAACCCCAGGGAGCCCCACCTTGCCAGGGTTGCTCCTTATTCCTCTGGGCATCCTTCATCTGTGTGTTGGTACCTTCTAATCGCCCCGACCCTGGCAGGCCCTGGGAGGAGGGGACTGAGGATAGTGTTATCTCTGGGCTGCAGGACAGGAACTGAGCCTCTGGAAGCTGTAGGGCCTGACTATTTTTAGGGACAGAGGAAGCACAGGGGCAGAAGCTTGGAGTTGCGACAGCCACTGTTCTGCTGCTGCTGCTGCTGACACTCTGTGAGCCAAAGAACCACCTCAGAGTGCTAGACCCTGCCGGAGGCCAGGGGTACTCCCATCACCCCCATTGTCTGCGTAGGAAGCTCCGGAAATAACATTCTCCTTCCCCAGGCTCAGTTGGGAGCTAGGAATCTTGCTAGATAGAAAGATCTGGCACTGACCACCCAGCTGTTTTGTTTAAACACTTTACTGTTTAACCTTACAGTTTGCTCACTCAAAGTGTGTTGTAGCATATTCTCGAATGTGTACAACCACCACCACAGTTGATTTTAGAACACTTCATCCCTCAGCAGAGATACTCTGTTTGGAGCCAGCTATTCTAAAGTAGCTAGTTTGTTTTAGTAATAGCTGTTTCTGGTACAGAATTCAGAAGGGTAGCTGGAGATTTAGCTCAGTGGTTCCAGCATCTGCCTGGCAAGTGCAAGGTCCACAGTTCAATCCCTGGTAACCATGTACCATAATGCCGAGCGTGATGACTCACACCTGTAAGCCAAGCACTGATAACCACTAATAACTACCATACGGTACCAGGCATGGTGGGTCACACCTGTAATCCCAGCACTTGGGAGGCAGAGGCAGGAGGCTTGCCAAGAGTCCGAGGCTATCCTGGGCTATATAATGAGTTCAGGGCCAGCCTGAGCTACAAAAAAAAAATTCAAAAGGGAGCAGAAGTGCAGAGACTAAAGAACCCCCTATTTACTCCTAGAAGGTCATCCTCAGAGCCATGTCCAGTGCTGGTTCCTGTAGACCCCCCATCTCCATGTGTGGAGGGTATGAACTTCATTTTCCCAAAGAGTAATTTTTTTTAACTTTTTATCTTGAGATAATTATGAACTTAGGTGCATTTGCAGGAAACAAGAGGGACCCCTGTACCTCCTGCCTCCTTTCCTTAGTAGTAACATCTTCCATAACTGACCCGCAATATCGCAGTCAGGAGGATATGGACATGATCCTGTGGCCATATTCACATTTCACGAGGTTTTCACTGTTGTCATTTTCTGACTAAGTTGCTGAGTTGTCTGCAGCTGGGTTCAAATTTGTGATTCTCCTGCTTCAGCCTCCCATAGTTCTGGGATTATTACAGACATACTCTTGAAAACCCAAAAGACAGCAAGCACCTAGAGTGTGTTCTGAGCCCAGCCTGTTGCTGCTACTAGCAGCATCTTCTGAGCACCTCCAGGGTCCCCACTGCAGTGTGTGCTTAGCCTTCCTGGGAGAGGCGCTGTCCTCATCCCCACTTCACCTGTGAGGAGGCCTGGAACCTGTGGTTCCGTCCTTCCTCAGTAGGTGGGGGACCCAGGCTGTCCCAGGACTCCTGACTTGCCTCTCCTATACCTGCAGCCCATTTCTTCAGTGTCACAAGCAGGACGGTCCCATCCTGAGTGCCTGGATCTTGGCAGGTCCCCCACAGGCCCAAGTGTGCCATTGGTGGTTGACCACTGTGATATTAGCGTAGTAGCCTCCACAGAGGACACTTTGTCTTCCCACCAGCAGAGGGCCCCACTAGCAAGATTGTCCCTGTCAAACTTTGCTCCTGTAACCTAAGAGGAAAATGGCATCATGTTGAAATCTTAATTTATATTTCTTTTTTTTTTTTAGATTTTTTTGAGACAGGGTCTCGCTCTGCAGTTCAGGCTGGCCCTGAGCTCAGCCTCGAACTCACATCACAGCAATCCTCCTGCCTCTGTCTCCCGAGTGCTAGGATTACAGGCGTGAGCCACCACGCTCTGCATTGTGGTATGTGGTACTGGTTGCTGCTGGATAAGAGTTTCGACGCCCAGTATGGTATGTGGTTACTGGGGATCAAACCCGGGCCCTTGCGCTTGCAAGACAGGTGCCGGAACCACTGAGCTAAATCCCTAGCCCTTAATTTATATTTCTTTCATCACAAATAACACTAAGCATCTTTTTATGTGTTTAAAAACATTTGTAATTTTATTTTCTTAGCAGAATTTGTTCATATCCTTTTGATAACTGTGCTGTTCATATGGATCTGTAGGGTCATTCATTTATGTAAATAAATGTGTAAATAAAGGTTCTTTAGGGCCAGGGATTTAGCTCAGTGGTTCCAGCGCCTGCCTTGAAGTGCAACAGCCCGGGTTAGATCCCTGGTAACCACATACAACAATGCCGGATGTGGTGACTCACGCCTACCAGCTATACATACCACATACCACAATTCTAGGCGTGGTGGCTCATGCCTGTAATCCCAGCACTTGAGAGGCAGAGGAAGGAGGATTCCTATGAGTTCAAGGCTGAGCTCAAAGCCAGTCTGAACTGCAAAAAGTGAGACTCTGTCTCAAGAAAAAAAAGAAATAATAATAACAATTTAAAAAATAAAGGTACTTTAAGGAAATCAGCTCATTACCTGGGTTATATGTTAAAAATATTTGTTTCCCAGGTTTTAAAAAAAATTGGGGTTTGGGTTCTCCATCTCTCTCTCTCTCCATGTATATATTATATATATTATATATATATATTTGCCATTTATACAATGAAATAATTTTTTATGGTATCCACTTTATTAGGTCATGTTCAGAAAGGCCTTCTCTACTCTGAGCATAGAAACCAATTTTTTAGCCAGATGTAGTACACATCTGTAATCTTGGGATTCTCAGAGGCTGAAGCAAGAAGGTCACAAATTTGACCCAGCCCTAGGCAGTTTAGTGATTTAATGAGGACCCGTCTCAAGATAAAAGAGGTGTGCGGATGTAGCTCAGTGCAGAGACATTGTGTTGTATCGCCAGGGTTGCAAGAAACAACAACTGAAGCAACAGGGCCGGGGATTTAGCTCAGTGGTTCCGGCACCTGTCGTGCAAGTGCAAGGGCCCGGGTTTGATCCCCAGTAACCACATACCATACTGGGTGTGGAGACTCACCCCAGCAGCAACCAGTACCACATACCACAGTGCCGGGCATGGTGGCTCACGCCTGTAATCCCAGCACTCGGGAGGCAGAGGCAGGAGGATTGCTGTGATGTGAGTGGGAGGCTGAGCTCAGGGCCAGCCCGAACTACAAAGCGAGACCCTGTCTCAAAAAACCTAAAAAAAAAACAACAAAAAAAAAAACCAAACTGAAGCAACAGCAGTTTCTTCCCTGCTCTTTGTCTTAACATCCTGATGATCTTGTGTGTGGTACTCTTGACCTCCACAGGGTCATGTGACAGGTCCTGAATGAGGCAGGCGGCCAGTTGTCTTACTTTGCTGATGGCTACAGGTGGCTTGTGTTGGTCAAGGCTAATCAAGAGACAGAACCACATAACTCGTGAATGGCTGGATTAACAGAATCTTGAGTCACTTCTCAGAAAGTGCTTTTAGGATTGATTATCAGATAGGCTGAAGGTGGCACCCGGGGAGGGCCTTCTGGGCCAGGGCCAGGCCTACCCGCAGAGAGCATAGCTGTGCTTCACAGGATTCTGAGAAGGCACGAGGCAATGAACTGGCACGACTTGCCAGGAATCTGCATCTCAGTGGCTCCTCTCCCAGGTGTGACCCCCATGCCTCAGCCCTGGTAGAGTACTGCTTATACCCAGCCCAGGAGGGTATGGGCACAACTTGCAAGTTTGCCTTGAGTTAAAGATGTGAAGCCAGGCATGGTGGCACATGCCTGTAATTCCAGCACTTGGGAGGCTGAGGCAGGAGGATCTCCCTGAGTTCCAGGCCAGCCTGGGCTGCATAGTTCAAGGCCAGCCAAAACTGCCCCCCAAAAAAGAGAGAGAAAGGAAGAGATGCTAGACCCAGTTAAGCTGATAGGAAGACATGGAAATAGGACCCCACAGGCCTGAGTAGGGGGACTTGAGGAGCCCTTCCTGCTGCTCCTGCATGAGAAGGTGAGGGCAGCTGGGCTGAAGTTACCTCTGCTTTCTGAATCTCATCAACTCTGACCAGAACCCGAAAAAGAAGGTGGGAGCCATGGTTTCCCCCCCAGGCAAAACTTGAGGCAGGTGGGTGGGCAGAGCTTCGTGACTCTGGGAGGCTGGAATGACCCTGCCTGGCTCTCTGCAGATCCTGAACCCACCGCCGTCCCCGGCCACGGACCCCTCCCTGTACAACATGGACATGTTCTACTCTTCAAACATTCCAGCCACCACCAGATCATACAGGTAGGAGCCTGCCCAGCCCTTCCCCTGGTTTTCCCAGCCACCCCAGGGAGCACCTGACAGGGTAGGGGGGATGAACCCAGAGCCTGTGCTCAGGCATACCTAACCTTGTGTCCTTGGTGCAGCGGGCCTTCTGAGGTGGTACTGCCTGCCATCTAGTGGCTGGCTTTGGGAAGTCCTGGGCTGGAAAGCAATCTCCCAGGTCCAGCCTTGGAGCTAGGAACTGCTGCGTGGGACAAAGGCCCACCTCCATTTCCAGCCCCTGTGTGTTGAGTCATCTCCCTGCTCGAGGACTTACAGTGGCTCTCTAATGCTGGAGCCTCACATCCAGTCTGTAGTGCACATCGTAAGCTGTCGGCATCATGATAGCCCTACCCACATCTGTGCCAGGCGAGCGAGTCCCCCGAGTCTGCTGACCTGTCTTGTCAAGGTCTCCTACTCTAGGCCCCACCTCCAAGGTGTCTTGCTGCCTCCCTGGGTATGTGTTCTGCCTTCCTGCCGGCTCTGCCTTACCGTCCATTAAATCTCTGCTGTGGTAGGACCAGAGGTCCTAGATTCCATGAACATCACTGTTTATTCTGGTCACAGATTGTATTATGGGTTGGTTTCTGGGCTCTAACTGGATGCAAGGAGCCTCCGGGAGGCTGGGAGACACCACCAGGCTCCAGCTGCTATAACTCAGGGTGGAGCCGCTTGAGGACCACGATCTCTAATAGTTCCCAGAGTGATGCTGTGGCCACGTACTGCTTCCAGCACCTTCTGTGCAGTCTCCTTTTACCTTCACACCTCTCAGGGGCTGTTTCACTTTGTCATCCTCTCCCACGTATCAGCTCAGAGAGGTTGGAGTCACTGCCTAAGGTCAGCCCAGCAAGTTCTCCAGGCCTCCTGCTCCCTACAGGCAACTCTGGCCTGGAACTCCAGGTTTTTCCAGGGCCCCAGAGCCCCTCATTGTGGGAATATTGGGGCCACTCGGCTGGGCCGAGTGTTGAGTTAGGCCTGCCTTCTCCAGAGCTCGCTGACCGGGGGCAAAGGGGCCCAGCTCCAGAGTGCCAGTGCCTGCTGGTGCACATGTGCCCAAGGGGCTCCTCTTCCTTATCTCTCCTCTCCAGGCCGTACATCATCCGAGGCATGGCACCCCCGACGACGCCCTGCAGCACCGACGTATGTGACAGCGACTACAGTGCCAGCCGCTGGAAGGCCAGCAAGTACTATCTGGATCTGAACTCAGACTCTGACCCCTACCCGCCCCCGCCCACACCCCACAGCCAGTACCTGTCTGCGGAGGACAGCTGCCCGCCCTCGCCTGTCACCGAGCGCAGCTACTGCCACCTCTTCCCGCCTCCACCATCCCCCTGCACGGACTCATCCTGACCTCGGCCGGCCCACCCTGGCCTCTGCGCCCCTGTAAATATTTTTAAATATGAACAAAGAAAAAAATATATTTTATGATTTAAAAAATAAATATAATTGGGATTTTAAAAACAGGAGAAATGTGAACAGTGATGGGGGTGGGCAGGGCTGGGAAAACTTTGTACAGTGGAGAAAATATTTATAAACTTAATTTTTTTAAACATGGAACTGCCATTCTTTCATGCCCTGGGTGCCTGTGGGTTGACTGTCCCCGTGGAGGGAAGGCCACCCTTTGGTGGCTCTCATGCACGTGTCTCGCCATGTGCCTGTGCCCCGTTAGGTTCCCGTGGGGAAGGGCTGAGACCTCAGGTGCAGTCTTCCCCGGGAGGTGTCCCCGTCCCCAGATGTGACTTGTGCAATCCTGGAGGGCTCTGAGCTTGATCTCAGGCTGGGCGTGACCGTCTTCGGATGCTCAGGCCCTGAGGCTGGCGCCCTGCCTGCCCTTTATGCGCTGGGTCCTGCCGGTGACGTGCCTGGGTCCATGTTAGCTGCCATCTGTCCTCTTGCCTGCTGGCAGGGGGACGCTGCCAGTGGTGATGAGGGGACCACAGCTCTCCTTCTGATGCCTCCTGTGTAGACCCTTCTGGATGGGGCTGCCCTGCTTCATTCTGCCGATCTGCACTCTTGTGGCAGGGAAGGGTCCCGTTGTCCCCAGAGGCAGTTGGCAAACCGAAGCCGGAGCCTGCTGGAGAGGAGAAGGAAGGCCTGGTGCCTGCCCAGGGGTGCTTCCCAAACTAGGAAAAAACAGAGAAGTAATCTGGTGATCCTGTGCATCGGGGGTGGGGGGGTGGGGGTGGGGGTGTGTGTGTGCTCGTCACATGGCTGGGAAGGGTCGGACTCCAGCAAAGCATTGGGAAGCGGGAGATCAGAGCAAGGACACACTTGGTGTTGGTGTAGCTCTACCTGAGAATGGACAGAATGTCCAGGCACATCTGGCCTCCCAACAGAACCCCAAATCGAACCCTTGACCTATGCCAGGGGGTCTTCAGATGAAAGTGACAACAGCTGAGTGAGGGAGAGTCGTGTGGGGTCAGCTGCTCGACAGCAGCCCCCAGAGGACACTGGCCACACATGGATCTTGTCGGTGGCTGGCCCAGAGGAGACAGATGGGGCCCAAAGCCTGCAGCACCTGAACCTTCAGGGACTCGTTCCCCTAGTGCCTAGAGGTGCTGGCAGCAGTGCAGTGATGGGGTAGGCCACTGTGCAGCCACTGAGTCACAGCTGGGACTTGAGATAGGGCCCCTGGGAGGGCCTTCTTTGAACTCAGGACCTTGCACTTGTGAGGCGCTCACCAGAACCACTGAGCTAACTCCTTGGCCCGCCCTTTCTTTCACGTGCAGTCAGCTAGGGAGGTGATAGGTCATCCACCAGTCAATCACCTGCTGTATATCAACTCTGTCAGCCTCCGTCTGGTAGGCACTCACTGTGAGAACATCCTGCCCCTAGGTCAGGTGCTCTCAAAGGAACTCCAAATCCAGCGATCTGGGGCAGTGTACACAGCTGTCAGGAAAGCACGGTACAGAGGTGTCCCACGGCCACCGTGTTCGAAGGGGGGCGAGGCTGACTGGGTCTCCTTGGGGGCTGCCGCTAAGGCATCTCACTGGAGGGGGCAAAGTTAGTCTGGCTCGCTTAACGTGGGCTCAGCCGTATGGGTGGTGCCTCCAATTCCTATCTGAGGAGACAGGCTTGGGTGAGAAGTGGCCAAGCCAGAACTGTTTCATCCATTTGTTCAATTATTCCTTTATCTGTTGAACAAAACTAACTGGCTTCTCAATGTGGCCAAAAGGGCTTCTACCCTTCCTCCAAACCCTCTCACCTCTGCAGGGACAGCCACCACTCCCTATGTCTCTGCCACCCCTCACTGAGTCACAGGTGGGTCTCCTGTGGGTAGCGGGCTCCTTCCTGCCTGCCCCAGCAGAGTGGATCATCTGCTCAGCTCAGCCCTCTTCACCCCTCAGTCCAGGAGAGGGTGGGGGCTTTTGGCCCACCCAGGGCCTAGCAGCCCCCAAGGGTCACTGCTGCCCCTGGCCACCAAGGCAACAGGCATCCTGCGGGGGGGGGGCGGTCACTTGGGGTCACTCTTTGGAAGACACTAGTGTCTCCCTGGAAGGGCCCTGCTGGCTCCCCCCTTGTGGTCTTCGCCTGAGTCCCGTGGCTCTGCCCCCTTCTCCCCACCTAAATTTCTTTCTTACTGGGTCGCTTGCCAGCATCCGGGTGATTAACAAGGCCAGTGGCTCCTTTCCTCCCTGCTCTGGCAGGAAGGGAAGTTCCTCCTCCCCAGCCGTCCTGAACTTGCTGTACTGATACAAGAGAGACCAGAAAGGTCCAAACCCCGGGGGAAGAAGGGTCAGTCTCACCTCTCACCACCTGTCTGGCTCCTTCTTCCAACCTTGGCACTTTGGCCCAACCAGCAGAAGCTGGACAGCTGACCTCTGGGCACCAGCTCCAGCCCTGTGAAGCATGTCCTCTGCCAGGGCAGCCCCACTACAGCCCTCGGCCCTGGGCCAGCCCCTGGCGGTGGGGGCAACTGTGCCCTGGTGACAGAACAAACGGAAAGACAGCGTGGAGTCTTCCTCTTCAAGTTCAACTTAAAGTCTTTCTTCAGAGTTTGTTTTTCCTTATCTGAATGCATGAATTTTAAAAAACATTACTTGATAGAGTAAATGTTTGGAGGCTTTGTGTCTTTTCCCAGAGTTTATGGATTAATAGCTGGTTGATGGGTACAAGGGCATCATTACACTCTTCTGTACTTCCAAGCATGTGTGAAAATATTAAATATATGTGTGTGTGTTTTTAAGTCTAGATGGAAAGAAAAGTTAAACATTAAAAGCTAAATTACAAAATGATTAGGGGGAAAGGGAGAGGTCAGTGATCCATGAAATCTAGATGTTTCAGGAGGCGGAGGCTGATCTGTGTCAAGTGCAAAGCTTGCAAGTCATCTTCCTGCTCCAGCTCTGTCCCTCACTGCCCTGGCCCACAGGAAATGGGCTGAGTTCCAACACCTGCTCCCCCAGGAAGCGTCCCCCACCGCAGCCTTCCACCTCGATCTTGGCACACCACCATCGCTGATCTACGGAGCCCTATTACCCTGGGCAAAGTTTGGATCATTTCATTTCATTACAGCGCGCATGTCTCTGTGACCTATTGAGGTCTCGGGTAGAGAAGTCTGAAGCAGAAAATGGCAAATCTTTTGATGATGAATAAAAGGAAATATGGGGCCCTCCCTAGGTGGCACACAGATGGCAGGTACCAGTCCCCAGCTGTCCTCTGCCCTTGGGCCTCTCCAGCATTAACCTGGGGGTTTCTGGCTATCTTCCTCCTGCTGCCGTGGCCCCTGTGCTGCTGACACTCGCTATTCTTGCTTAACTTTGACCTTTCTAAAGTACTGGAGCTTGCCTGGCTCCCACTGTCTGCGACTAAACTCCAAATTCATTTCTGAACTTGCAAAACTTCAGAGTCCCTCTGGCCTGTGTCCCGTTTCCAGCAGATCTGTGGTTACCCACACCTGTTCTCCATGGAGTGAACGGGCATTTCCTCTTTAGTTTCTTTCCCTATCATGCCCACCCTATCAATCTGTTTATCTCCCTCTCTAACTCTGAGTCAACTGGCTCAACTGTGTTCCTTGCTTGTGTGCACCTCTCTAAGCAGCAGGATCAATGGAACATCTGCCTTCCTTTCCTGGCACCCCAGGGCTTGGACGCAGGCTGGTAGGTATTATTACCTGTGCTTCACAGAGAAGCCCCACAGTGAGGTTAGGCTAACTGAGCCAAGGTTACCCAGCCAAATTGGCTGTGCCTGGCGTCTGAATGCTGTGTGGGCCTGTTAACTGATCTGTACACAGGGATGATAATGTTACCCTGGAGCTACCACGAATAATTTCTTTCCAGAAAGTCTGCCTCCAGCCACAGGCTTTGCTGGAAGGGTGGACTGAAGGTCCTGGGATATGTTTGCATGGCCAGAGGCTTAGCTGTCAAGGCTCTGCAGTTTCCCCAACCCAAGTGGCACATGTTGCACATGCTCAGTGAGAAGTACTGGAACTCACGAATCCGAGTCAGTGAGGCAGAGGGAGATCAGACCAGGGCGGGTATAGAGAGATGCTGTACCTGGGAAAGGCAGCCAGTGGCCAGATCAGCAGTGGCCAAACTGCCATTTTCCCCACAGGCCTGAACTCCCAAAGGCCGCCTGAGGAAGCACGTAGTAACCACACTGTGCCCTCTTTGAGCTAGACTGGCCATCTTTGACCAAGCCAGCAGCACTGGGACAGCTGTTGGACTTGCTGGGAGACAAAACTGTTTGAGGTGTTAGTGTCCAGGAGTGGCACTGTGACACTGACCCTGCAAATCCTGTGCATGTGAATCCACTCTCACCAGTTTGCCATTCTGCCTAGGGCATGCCTGCCTCTCCAAAACTACAAAGCTCCACAGTACATACATGTGTGTGTGCATGTGTGTGTGTGTGTGTGTGTGTGTGTCTACCACTGTTCTCCCTTCACCTAGACCCAGGAGCCCAGGCCTGGCTCAGTCCTCCATGTCCCCCCCCAGGAAGCATCTGCTCTCCATTCTGCCTGTCTTAGGGTTACCTGCTCTTTCCCAGGTGGTCTGGGGACCAAGCCCCAACAGGACCTGTGGACCAACCCTCCACAGGGCTTTCCCCAGTGGAGGACTGAACTGTTCCCATAGGCAGCTCCTGCACACCTAACTCCAAGGCCTGGCCCTGGCAGCCTCATTTCTGTCTTATGCTGATACACATTGTTTTCAGGGGTTCCCTGAGTGCTGTGGAGGGTGGGTCTTGACGTCCAAGACCTTCCCTCTACAAGAACAGAGATGGCAGTGGAGGGGCTTAGGAAAGCATTCTGGGAAAAACGCAGGTGTCACTCTTTCCCTAGACAAAAATGGCAACTCTACCCTCAATAGAGGGTCATTTTTGTGGTAGTGATGGGCCACAGCTAGAGACACCTAGTAACACCCTAGCATCTTGACCCTTTTATGGGGGTGATCATTTTATTAAGCTCAACCAACTGCCTGAAAATACTCCCCTCTCACAAAATCTAGCTATGGAGAATGCGGGCATCGATCCCACTACCTCTCACATGCTAAGCGAGCGCTCTACCACTTGAGCTAATTCCCCAGCCCGAAGGACGATCCCGCCCCAATGCATAATTGTGATCCACGTCATCACCGGTCTCCCCACTCCCCCACCGTAACCCCACCTGCCCGGGGTCACCTCTTTACCCCATTGGTTCCCTTGCACGCTGAGCTCCACGGTCAGGACTGGTTTGGCTCAATTTAGTTTTAAAAGGCATTCGCCACTCAGATTGGTGGTGCAAAGAGTCCATCAAGCGGAGGACTTGCTGTTGCTACGGCGTAGGGAGACCCGGCCAGGCTTCCCCCGATTTCTGATTTGTTTCTCAGACTCCAGGGTCCTAGAGATTCCGGATCCGTCAAGACCATGGGAAAAGAATGCACCCCTCGAGCTTGAATGACAAGACTTGTGAGCCAATCGGAGTAGAGGCAAAGGAGTCTCCAGGTTACCCAATAGGCTGTGGGGGGCGGGAGAGATAAGCCAATGACCATGGACTGAAGGCGGGGTCAGAGTCAGGATTGGCTGCAAGGAGTCCGGAGGGAGGGCGGGGGAACTCAAGGCCTGCTTGATACGTCCGCCATTTTGGGCGCTTCGCTGATGGTGTCGGTGAGCGCGTTTCCCGCCTGAGCGCAACTAGCGGCGGGTCGTGGGCACCTTCAGGTAATGGGGGAGGAGGCAATAGAGCGGGCTGCGGCGCGTGTGCGCGAGCCGCGCGGGTGGGCGGGCAGCGGGGTCCTCGGCCTGGACCTGGGCAGCGCGGGGAGGGAACGTCCCGGCCCCTCTCCCCTCCCCCCCGGAATTCGCTGCTCCGCGGGCCCGGGAGGCGCGGCGCCGAGTCCTTCCCGGCCGCTCCCGCCCGCTCCTGTCAGCCGGGTTCGGCGGGCCGGGCGCCGGGGGCGGGTCGCCAGGACAGCGAACTTTGCACCTCCTTGACGTTCATGGCCTTGCACGGCGGGCGGGCAGGCGGACGAGACGCGCTGGGACCGGGTCCGGTTCCGGGCTGGGTCTGGCCCGACTCCCGGGCTTGTTGTGTCGTACGCTGCCCGCCCCCACTCCTGCGCCTGGCGGGCCTCCTGGCTCCTGGCTTCTTGTAACTTCTAGGGGTCTCCCGGAGCGTGTCAAGTTGAGGCAGCAACTCGCAGTAAAGATTCGCTAAGGCCTTTGTTGGATTCTGGTCTGCGAGAAACAAGTTTTGTGGGTTTCTGTAATTCGCCGCGGAGTCATCGGAATACACAAAAACCAGTTCAGAGTCTCCCAGTAGCCTTTTGAGTGATTTTCCAGCTCCGCTGTTGTGGTTCGGATGCGGACCTGGGCACGATTCCCTCCCTGGCGTCTTCGAGCTAGGGGGGTGGTCCTTCTTGTGGTTCCAAGGACCTCCCTCTTAAAGAAGCCCATTCCCTGTTAACTCGGAGGTGTTGCCTCTTCAGGTCCTGCTCACTTTGATCAAAAATTGGTTGGCCTTTTAGTTGTAAGTGGATAGAACGAGTCCTCGGGGTGCGTATCTTCGTGGTTTAACGTCTCCACCTCCTGACTTACTGTCATTTGGTGCTTTACTTGGATCTTTGTTTATGTTTCGCTTTTGTGGGAGGGGGCTCACAGTTTTCTTTAATACTTGCAGCACTTGTGAATATTTATATTGTCCCACTTTGGTCAGTGAAGTTTACTTTGATTTTGCCCTCAAGGTCATGTTGCAGATAGGAGTTAGTGGAAGGGAATCCAGATTTCGAGCCACCAAAATGTGCCTTAAGTAGCAAATGTAAGCTACCGACTGATGGTGTCTGAGCCTTGTTCACTCTAGAATTAAGACCGCCTCGAACTGCTTTCTAGCTGTTTGACCTTGGGCAAGTTACTCAGCCTTTCTTTTTTCTGTAATGTGAGAGTAATAATCGTATCTCTGTAAGTTTGTTCCAATAAATGTACATGATATGCATGTGACTGAGTGTATGTGTAGATGACTTAATACACATAAAGCACCTAGAACTGTGCCTCTCAAATAGAATCAACTTGTTAATAATCAGGGGATATTATTACTAATTTAAATTTGATTTTAAGCGTTTAGATATAATTAGTAAAATGAAAGTAAGATCTGACACAGTGATTTGTCTTTAGAGAGCTCTGTTGTGTTTTTGTTTTGTTTTGGTTTTTTGAGACAGGGTCTCACTTTGAAGTTCAGGCTGGCCCTGAGCTCAGCCTCCAACTCACATCACGGCAATCCTCGTGCCTCTGCCTCCCCAGTGCTGGGATTACAGGCGTGAGCCACCATGCCCTGCAGTGTGCTATGTGGTATGTGGTACTGATTGCTACTGGGCGTTCACGCCCAGTATTGTATGTGGTTACTGGAGGATTGAACCCGGGCCTTTGCACTTGCAAAACAGGTGCTGGAACCACTGAGCTAAATCCCCAGCCCCTCTGTGTTTTTTTAAAGGTCAATCGGACTGACAAAAATGGTCTGGAATTTTTTTTTTTAAACAGAGTCTCACTTTTGTAGTTCAGGCTGGCCCAGAGCTCATCCTTGAACTCACAGCAATCAATCCTCCTGCCTCAGCCTCCTGAGTGCTGGGAGTGCTGGGATTACAGGCGTGAGCCATCACGCCCGGCACTCTGGTATGTGGTACTGACTGCTGATGGGCGTGAGTCTACATGCCTAGCATTGTTGTATGTGGTTACTGTATTGAACCCAGGCTCTTGCACTTGCAAGGCAGGCCGTGGAACCACTGAGCTAAATCCCCGGCCCTGGACGTTCACAAATGGCCTTGTTGAGATCTAAATTATGTACATTTGCTGAGTAGCTAGTGGCCTGTAGAATACTTTGTTTAAAGAGGTGTTAAATACAGAAAAATCCTTAAGAGTGACTATTCCTCATGTACTTTCGATTACTGCTTCTGGATGTGATTGGCCCCCAAATACTATAACTTAACTTAGGGTTTATTATATTTCTGGTTGCTCTTGATGATTGAAGGGCTACCGTATTGAGTTCTTTCAGGTAAGGTACAGGGTGAACATCCCTAAGCGTAATATCAAAAATGTAGCTGGGAATGTAGGTCAGAGGTAGAGTATTTGTCTAGCACGTTTGTGACGCTGAGTTCAGTACCCTCTGTGTGTGTGTGTGTTTATATGTGGGCAAAATGTTCCGAAATCTGAAACTTAAGAGTGCTGATTTGATGCCCCAAAAGCTTTGGATTTTAAACCATGTCCAGTTTTAGATTTTTTTTTTTTTGGTTACTAATACTCAAAAAGCTCTAGATTTCATGGAGTTATGTATTTATTCTTGAAACAGAACCTTCACAGTGACTACATCACGAGCTGCCCCTATCATCATCACCACCATCATTTGTGGTACTGGGAGATTGAACCCAGTGCTTCTGCATTAAGTTTCATCGGCAACCCATTTTAAAACTTTTTTTTTTTTGTAACAGGATCTTTACACTAAGTTGCTAAATTGCCAGGCTAGAGACTCAAACTTTCAATCCTCTTCCTCAGCCTCTCAGAGTCTTAGGTATTACAGGTGTATGCCCTGTAGGAAACTAGGAAAGTTGCAGATCTTAGTGCGCTTTGAATTTTTGGATTAGGGAATGCTTTCCTGGTAAAGTCTGTCATGTGCTCTTAAAACTAAAAAACTAAAATCTCAAACTCTTGTGGTCACAAGCATTTTGGATAAAGGCTACCCAGCCTGTACTTTGAGAAGTAGCTGTTATCCTGGAAGGATGGTTTGGGAGTTATTTGCATCTCCGTGTGTCTTTTCAGGGAGTGTAGAACATTTAGCAAACCGCCATCCCTTTGTTTACAGTTACACCTAAACTCAGTCTTTAATACCTAACCTCTGTGCTCTTCTCCATGGTACTTGAAAATGCTCACTCTTCACTTTGTGTGGTTTTCTTTGTCGCACTGGAGAAAGTGTATTTTCATGGGCATAGTCTGAAGTAGAGAATATCTTGCTGGTATAACTTACTAAATGACAGGAAGAAGATTGTTTTAGATTTCTAAGACATTTGCTTTTGTGTAAAGTGTAGCAGACCAAATCAAACATACACAAACCAACTTGGTAGTTTGTCAACTATTTGAGAATTGAGAATCAGATATAGCTGGATAGAAAATAAATAGTAATAAAATTGACAAGGTAAGATTTGCTTAGGTTTTTTTTTTTTCCCTGAGACAGGATCTCACTGTGTAACTCAGGCAAGTCTAGAACCCATAGCAGTCCTCCTGCCTCTGCCTTCTGAGTGCTGGGATTACAGGCAATAGCTACAACTACCATGGTGTGTGGTACTGATTACTGATTGGTGTGATTCATTACACCTGGCATTGTTGAATGTGGTTACCAAGGATTAAACTCAGGACCTTGCCCTTGCAAGGCAGATGCTGGAACCACTAGCTAAATCCCTGCTTCTTTAAAATACGTTCTTGTGTCAGTTTATTACAAAAGATAATGCATTTGATATAAGTAAACATCTCTTCCTTAAAACAGTACTGAAAATTGTTTCTGTGATAAGTTGCATCTTGCTATTATATACTTTAAGTATTTGAGAGGTCTAAATTTTTGAGTATATTGGTTTAAAATTTTAGATATGCACTTCAGAAGAGTACATGATACTGATAAAGAAGCTCTTTTTTCTTTTTCTTTTTCTTTTTTTTAGGTTTTTTTAGACAGGGTCTCGCTTTGTAGTTCAGGCTGGCCCAATCTCAGCCTCCAACTCACATCACAGCAATCCTCCTGCCTCGGCCTCCCGAGTGCTGGGATTACAGGCGTGAGCCACCACGCCCGGCACTGTGGTATGTGGGACTGGTTGCTGCTGGGTGTGGGTCTCCACGCTCAGTATTGTATGTGGTTACCGGGGATCAAACCCGGGTCCTTGCGCTTGCAAGACAGGCGCTGGAACCACTGAGCTAAATCTCTGGCCCAAGAAGCTCTTTTTTCTTTTTGGAGACAGGATCTCGCTTTTGTAGTTTAGATTGGCCCTGAGCTCAGCTTTGAACTCACAGCAATCTTCTTGCCTCTGCTTCCCAAGTGCTAGGATTACAGGCCTGAGCCACCATGCCTAACACTGATATGTGGTTCTGATTGCTGGTAGGTGTGAGTCTCCATGCCCAGCATTGTTGTATGTGGTTACCAGAGATCGAAATTGGGCCCTTGCACTCAAGACAGGTGCTGGAACCACTGAGCTAAATCCCTGGCCCGAGAACCTCTTTTAATTGTCTGCTAAACTAAAACTTAGCATTGCGTTTACTTTATAAAAAGCACGAGTGGGGCTGGGGATTTGTCTCAGTGGTTCCAGCACCTGTCTTGGAAGCATGAGGGCCAGGGTTCGATCCTGGTAACCACATACAATATTGGACGTGGAGATTCACGCCCAGCAGCAGTCAGTACCACATACCACAGTGGGGGGCATGGCGGCTCAAGTCTTTAATCCCAGCACTTGGGAGGCAGAAGCAGGAGGATTGCTGTGAGTTTGAGGGTGAGCTAAGGGCCAGCCTGAACTATAAAGTGAGACCCATCTCAAAAAAAAAAAAAAAAAGCACAAGTGTAGTCTGATCCTAATAAATCAAGAGCTGAGCCCCGATAATGAATAGTGTTAGCAAGTTAGTAGGTGCTGAAAAAAATAGATCTTGGCTTTAAGCAGCTTTCAGATTTTTTCCTAAGTAAATCTCAGCTTTTTGTTTTGTTTTGTTTTTTTGATAGTCCTGAGGATTAAATCCAGAGTCTTCTCACATCTTTGAGGGTCTTGCTAATTTGCCCAGGTTGGGCTTGAATTGTGATCCTCCTGCCTCAGTTTCCCAGAGCAGTGGGATTATAGGTGTGTTACCATGTCTGGCTTGTTTTTCTTTTTAATTAGCTAATAATAATTGTTCATATTTATGGGATACAGTATGATATTTCATTGAGTATGTATAATGCTGTTTATACCAGGGCAAGTAATATTTCCATTTCTTTATCTTTATATCTGATACCTTCAGGTGTTTCTGTTCTAAAATGATTGAGTGGTAGAGCTTTTCACTTGCATGCCTGAGGCCCTGGGTTCAATTCTAGTACTGAAAAAAGAGCAGCAAAGAACAGGAAAATTCAATTAGATGATAGATTTTTAAAAAACTTTTTCTTTGAGACAGAGTCTCACTTTGTAGTTCTGGCTGGTCCTGAACTCATGTAGCCCAGGTTAGTTTCAAACTTGTGGCTGTCCTCCTGAGTGCTAGAATTATAGGCGTGTTATTGGGGATTGAACTCAGGATGTTGTGCTTGCCAGGCAGACACTGGAACCCTGAGCTAAATCCCCAGCCTGATGATTGATTTTTTTTTTTAAATTTATTCTAGATCAGTGGTCTTCAATTTAGGGTGATTCTGCTCCGTAGAAAACATTTGGGAATGTCCGGGATAGTTTTGCTGATCACACTTTTGTTGTGCTTCTAGAGGGTAGAGGCTAAGGCAACTGCTAAATGTCTTATACACACTTGATAGCCCCCTTCTCTCAGTAAAATTGTGTAGCCCCAAATAACCGTGGTGCTGAGTTTAAGAAGTCCTGTTCTAAAAGATGCTAGACTGACCTGCATTAGTTATTTGGGACACCTTGACACTATAGATAATGGACTCCACCTTTGGAAAGTTGTGATGACAATATTGAAGTGCTGCTGGGTTTTGGAACCAGTGTTCTAGATCACAGATATGAGCAACTGTGAGTATAAGATTCTCTGGTCTGTGAGCTCTGTCATTGCAGTACATAGATCCTGTCTTTTTTTTTTTTTTTTTTTTGAGACAGGGTCTCGCTTTGTGGTTCAGGCTGGCCCTGAGCCCAGCCTCCAACTCACATCACAGCAATCCTCCTGCCTCTGGAATTACAGGTGTGAGCCACCACGCCTGGCTGAATAGTTTTCCTAAAGTGATATGGAAATTTTTTATCCCCCTTCACATCATGAAAATACATTGTTATATTGTGCGGAAACTTAGCAGAACTCTCAGGTTAGGGTTTGTGCCCAACCTTTTGCTATGCTCATTTTTGTGTTATATCTTTTGTTCGCTCTTGTCAATCATCTGTTGTCAGTTCTGTTTTTAGGTCCTAATTTCATCTTTTTTTTTTTTTGAGACAGGGTCTCACTTTGTGGTTCAGGCTGGCCCTGAGCTCAGCCTCCAACTCACATCACAGCAATCCTCCTGCCTCTGCCTCCTGAGTGCTGGGATTACGGGCGTGAGTCTCCACACCCAGTATTGTATGTGGTTACTGGGAATTGAACCCCGGCCCTTGCGCTTGCAAGACAGGCGCTGGAACCAGTGAGCTAAATCCCCGGCCCCCTAATTTCATCTTTAGCTCCCCCTTCCTCCCTTCCTCTGGCTCTCCCTCTCTTCCTTCTTTTTGTAATAAAAACCTAAATAGTTAGCTCTGGATGAGGGCAAATGAAAGACAATATGATAATGCCTACCTAAGCTTTAACACAGTGTGGTCGCTCACTAGTAACGGGGACTCCTTTGTGCACT
The DNA here is from genome assembly GCA_004026965.1 of Petromus typicus. NCBI lineage: Eukaryota > Metazoa > Chordata > Mammalia > Rodentia > Petromuridae > Petromus > Petromus typicus. Next base: position 2,821 of record PVIR01012093.1, on the reverse strand, counting down.
GGACTCTGACCCCAGTGTGGGGGGAATCTTCTTTTCTCCTGGAGGTGAGGTGCAGCAGTAGAGGGCAAGTAGAGATATTTTTATTGCCCATACTTAAAACTTAGATTATGTTGCTGATTGGTTAAAAGAGTGTTAGAATTAAAAACTATAGATTTTCATTCACTAAATAGTAATATTCAAACATAAAGCAGAAGGTTATGGGGGAACTTTGTCATTTTTCAGACTGAAATTTGACTTTTGGGTATGTTGAGAACTGTTAAGTGTCTGCTTCTTATCTTCATGTTTTGATCAGCAAGTATAATAAGTCCTTACTCTGCCAGCAGCTATATTAGGGATTCACTGATGAACGAGCTCTTAAGGACTTGCATTCTAGAGGGAAAGGCAAGCAATTAGAAAGGAGACCAGTTTACGAAACGTATTAGAATTAGTGTAGTTGGAGTCATTCAAGAAATGCAAATTAAAACAACTATGAGATTCCATCTCATTCCCGACAACATGGCTGCTATCTAGAAATCAACCAATGACAAATACTGGAAGGGCTGTAGGGAAAAGGGAATCCTTCATTGTTGGTGGCAGTGTAGATTGGTGTGATCATTGTAGAAATCAGTATAGTGATTGCTCAGAAAACCAAAACTGTAGATTCCATTTGACCCAGCTATTCCTCTTCTTGGTATCCTCCTAAAAGAATGAAGAGCATCAAACCACCAAAAAAAAGAAAGAAAAAAAAATATATATGCACACCCATGTTTCTAGCAGTACAGTTTGTACTAGTTAAATCTTGGAAACAGCCCAAAGGCCCTTTAACTGATGAATGGATAAAGATGTGTTTTTTTTTTTATATACAGTGGAATACTATCTGCCATGAAGAAGGGTGAGCTTTAGACATTTAGAGCTAAATGGATGGAACTTGAGACTATACTCTTTAAGTGAAATAAATTGGACACACATGTTTAAATATCACGTTTTTTTGGTGTGAGAAATTGAAAGTAAGGACTTTGTATAACAGATATTGGGAAATGGGAAGAAAATGTTCAAATGGGAAGGGGAACAAGGGAAGAGGGAGAGAAAAAGGAAGGAGGGGGACAAGAAAAAAATGAAAATAGAAAAAATGGAAGCAAAGCTTTTATACTTGGAGGAGGAGCCAATAGGAAATAAAAGGCAGGATATACCATGTACAGGTGCAGATTTCCTACAGGTATTAGCATCATGTGTGCCTCAAAAATGTACCAGTAAACGTTGTCCTTTAATTTTTTAAAAAAGGAATTAATATATCAGTGAGTTCTGCATCCTTAAATTTCCTGAAAGTTCTAAAAGATAAAACTGAACGCTTAACTGAAGCCACATGAATAAAGTGATATGTAGGGTTATTCTGCTGTAGTCCCTAACCACTTCATAGAGCCTTGGTCTCATCAACAGTTGTTTGAGCATTGTTTTTTATTTCTTGTGTACATATAGTTAGGTCTTGGCTGGATGGTTGTATTTATACTGAACTTATACAGGCTTTTTTCTGGTTGTTTCCTAAACAACGGGTATAACATTACATATACAGTATAACAATATACAACTATTTACCTAACATTTCCATTGTATTAGATATAAAAATATAGAGATGCCGTAAATTATACATGAAGATATCTACATATCAGATGCAAACACTGTAACATATTATGTAAGGAACTTGAGTATCCTTATATTTTGTTATTCACACTGAAAGTGGGAATGTGTTGGAACCGATCTCTAAAGATGCTGAGGAACAATTGCATGTGGTATAAGCAAGCTGCCAGAGAGGCAAGAGACCTCAGGAAAAAAGCCTCTGATTACTGATTGGTTGGGTTGTTTAAACCTCTGGTGATTGAGGTTGCAAAAGAAAGTTTTCGCCTTCTTTATTTGTATTAAATGTTGCTTTGACTTACCTACTTGGTTTGGGTTTCTGTAAAAGCAGTGCCAGTCTTCCTGTGCTCAAGAAGCAACTTTGTAATGACGAATATTGTTTCATACACGTTAGTTGACCTGCAATATAACTTCAAACATTGACTAATGTTGGTTCCAGAATCATCAGAGATGTCTTATAGTTTTTTGCTAAATATTTTTGGGAAAAGTTTTCAATTAGCAATAATCGCACCTCGGATAAACCTCATCGGCTACGATACTGCCACTGCGCTAAGCTTTTTTGCTAAATATTTTTGAAGTGGATGGTACTAGGAGTGTGGATGAAGTGTTGTGTTTTGTTTTGTTTTAGTTTTGGTTTTCTCTTTTCTTTTTTTTTTGGAGACAGGGTCTCGCTTTGTAGTTCAGGCTGGCCCTGAGCTCAGCCTCAGACTCACATCACAGCAATCCCCCTGTCTCTGCCTCCTGAGTGCTGGGATTACAGGCGTGAGCCAACACATCTGGCACTGTGGTATGTGGCACTGATTGCTGCTGGAGTGAAGCTCCATGTCCAGTATTGTTATGTGGTTACCAAGGATGAACCTGGGCCCTTGCACTTGCAAGACAGGTGCCGGAATCACTGAGCTATATCCCCGACCCAGTTCTCACATTGTTTACTGACTAGTAATTCAGTATTTATTGAATAGAAAGAGTTTGTATACTTAAGTTGATTGCTATGAAATATAGTGGTGGAGCAAAGGAAAGATGAGTGAAAGATTAGTTTTTGAAATATTAAAAAGCAGAACTATAAAGATTGCAAAAATAAGATACTGAGTCAGGCTTGGATAAAGTCTTGTGGATGGATATTAGTTGGAGTTTTGAATTTCCTGTAAATCTGAACAAGAATACTGGTGGCAGAGAGAGTTTGCCTCAGAACATGGGCAGGTTATGCTCT
>PVIR01012092.1:19207-45669 GCA_004026965.1 Petromus typicus | reverse complement strand
CCGGTAACCACATAACAATACTGGGTGTGGAGACCCACACCCAGCAGCAACCAGTACCACATACCACAGTGCCGGGCGTGGTGGCTCACGCCTGTCATCCCAGCACTCGGGAGGCAGAGGCAGGAGGATTGTGATGTGAGTTTGAGGCTGAGCTGAGGGCCAGCCTGAACCACAAAAGCGAGACCCTGTCTCAAAAAAAACTAAAAAAAAAAAAAAAAAAAACACAAAAGACCCTGTAGATCCTGCATACTTGTTTTTGGAGATAGGGTCTCCCTATGTAGTCCAGGCTGACCTTGAAGTCATGATCCTCCTACCTCACAGGTCATGTATTTTTTTTTTTTTTTAAGTATTCTAGGGATTCAACCCAGGGCTTTTGCTTTTGCACTGAGCTACATCCCTGGCACTTTTTATTTTTATTTTTATTTTGAGACAGAGTCTCACTTAAATTGTCCAGACTCGATTTGAATTTGAGGTCTTGCTGCCTCAGCTTCTCAGAGTGCTGAGATCAGAGAAGTATGTGACAACACATCTATCTAAAGCCTTCTTTCTTTCTGTTTCTTCTATCTATCCAGTTCTTTTTTGAGTATTTTGCTTTTTTTTTTTCCTCCAGTACCAGGGATTGGCAGGCACAGTATCAGTGAGCTAAATCCTTGATCTTTGTTTTTTTTTTTTTAGGTTTTTTGAGACAGGGTCTCGCTCTGTGGTTCAGGCTGGCCCTCAGCTCAGCCTCAAACTCACATCACAATCCTCCTGCCTCTGCCTCCCGAGTGCTGGGATAACAGGCGTGAGCCACCACGCCCGGCACTGTGGTATGTGGTACTGGTTGCTGCTGGGTGTGGGTCTCCACACCCAGTATTGTTATGTGGTTACCGGGGAATCGAACCCGGGCCCTTGCGCTTGCAAGACAAGCGCCAGAACCACTGAGCTAACTCCCTGGCCCCGTGATCTTTGTTTTTTATTTATTTATTTATTTATTTATTTACTTTGAGACAGGCTCTCACTTTGTAGTTCAGGATGGCCCTGAGCTCAGCCTCAAACTCACATCACAGCAATCCTCCTGCCTCTGCCTCCTGAGTGCTGGGATTATAGGCGTGAGCCACCACACATGTGGTACTGGTTGCTGCTGGGTGTAAGTCTCTACACCCAGTATGGCATGTGGTTACCGGGGATCAACCCGGGCCCTTGTGCTTGCAAGACAGGCACCGGAACCATTGAGCTAAATCCTCAGTCCGTTTGTTTGTTTTTGAGACAGGGTCTTGCCTTGAAGCTCAGGCTGGCCCTGAGCTCATTATGTAGCTCAGGCTAGCTACATAATTCTTTTTTTTTTTTTTTTTTTTTTTTGACACAGTGTCTTGCTTTGTAGCTCAGGCTGCCCTGAGCTCAGCCTTGAACTCACAGCAATCCTCCTGCCTCTGCCTCCCAAGAGCTGGGATTACAGGTGTGAGCCAGTACCACACCCGGCTAGCTACATAATTCAGCAATCCTCTTGCCTCTGCCTCCCAAGTGCTGGTAATACAGGCATGAGCTACTGCACCTGGCATTGTGGTATGTGGTACCAATTGCTGAGATTACAGGTGTGAGCCACCATGCCTGCCATTGCTGTTTGTGGTACTAGGCATCGAACTGAGGACCTTATACTTGGGAGGTAGACACTGGAACCACTGAGCTAAATCTTGTGGCCTTTGTTTTGCTTTTTGAGACGAGGTTTCACTGTTTTGTTCAGGATAGCATTGAACTCACAGTGACTTACTTTCCTGTCTCAACCTCCCAAGTGCTGAGATTACAGGCATGTGCCACCATACCCTATTAGATCCTTTTTTGTTTTTTGTTTTGGTGGGTTTGTTTTTTTTGTACCAGGGATCAAAGTTGGGACTTTGTGCTTGTGAGGCAGGTGCTAGAACCACTGAGCTAGGGCCGGGGATTTAGCTCAGTGGTTCCAGCACCTGTCTTGTAATTGCAAGGACCGGGTTTGATCCCGGGTAACCACATACAACTAATACTGGGTGTGGAGACTCACGCCCAGCAGCAATCCAATCACTGTGGTATGTGGATACCACAGTGCCAGGAGCGTAGTGGCTCACGCCTGTAAACCCAGCACTTGGGAGGCCGAGGCAGGATGTGAGTTTGAGGCTGAGCTCAGGGCCAGCCTGAACTACAAAGCAAGACCCTGTCTCAAAAAACAAAAAAAAAAGTAGAACCACTGAGCTAAATCTCTCTTTAATTATCAGTGATTACACTATATTGGACACTTATTTTTATCATTTTATAGGTGATACAATGTATCTTGACTTATAGTTTATTTAGCTCAGTTAATGTAGGTTTTTCACGACACCAAGCCTGGCACTGTGGTACGTGGTACTGGTTGCTGCTGGGCATAAGTCTCCACACCCAGTATGGTATATGGTTGTCGGGGCTGAACCCGGGCTCTTGTGCTTGCAAGACAGTCGCCGGAACCACTGAGCTATATCCCTGGCCTCCAGTTAATGTAGGTTTTATAACTCTCATAGGTGTGTGAATTCCTTTTCAATTTCAGAGCTAAAGAGTTTTTTCAAAGTATATGAACTGTTTAGGTCTTCAATACCAACATTTTTGTGAGATTTTAAACCTGTGAAGTCAGATGTTTGAGAGACTGAGTTAAGGTGTTTTTCTCTTGGTCTAGTAAGTGACTGAGTCTAGAACTCTTGGAGTCCTGAGAATCCAATTCCCAGGCTGTGTGTGTGTGTGTGTGTGTGTGTGTGTGATGTGTTGGAGATTGAAACAAGGGCCTTGTGCGTGCTACACAGGCACTCTTCACTGAACTCACATTCCCAGCCCTTAGTTCCTTTAATGAAGCTGTACCACCGTTTCTTGAGAGTATCCTTTAATTGCTTTTATTTTTGGTGGTGCTGGAGGCAGAATACAGGGCTTCTCTCATACTAGTCAAAGTGTTCTACTACTGTACTATATATCAGCCAGAGAAATACTTTAAAACCATTTTTTCAGTCAGCATGGTGGCTTGCTCATGTAATCCCCAGAACCTTGGGAGGCTAAGGCAGAAGGGTCACAAGTTCAACCCCAGGCTCGGGGTTGTCTTTTTAGCACATTAGCCAGACTTCATCTCAAAAAAATGAAAAAAGCCTGGGATGTAGCTCAGTGCAAAGGCTCTGTGTGTAATCCTCAGCACTGCAAACAACCTTTGTGAAGAACTCCTTTGATGGGAGTCCCTCTGTGTGGCCTTTATAAACAGTAATGCCAGCTGAGCTAGGGTGTCCCAAGACATCTCCGCCTGGACTGTTCCAAAGCTGTTCAAACTCACAGCTGGGCCTCAAGAATCCCTTAGAAGTCAGGTGTGATGGCAGAGGGCTGTAATTCCAGCACTCTGGGAGGCTGAGGAAGGAGGATCCCGTTTGAGATCAGCCTAGGTAATTTAGTGATTTAAGGAGACTCTATCTCAAAATTAAAAAGTAATAAAGGGAGCTGGGGAAGTAGCTCAATGCAAAGGCCCCAGGTTCAATTTTCTCTGTGTGGGGAATCCAGAGTAACTGAGTGGCAGATCCTTACCAAATGTCTCAATTTGCCCAGTTTGCTCTATTGTTTCCCCTCTGAGAGATAACGTCCAGCTCCTCTGGCTAGGGGAATTTGATAGTCGGGAGACTCTTGTTCCCTGGGAATATTAACGGGGCCCCTGGGGAGGGAAGAACCACGGATGGGAATTTCAGATGGATGCTTTTAGCACCGTAGAAAATGTGGCCGCTTGAGCCGAGTCAGATGTCAGGCTCCCGCTTCCTTTTTCTCTCCCATACCTAGAAATCATAGGAAATGCCATTGAGTTTCGGGGGCACAAGGTCATATATGGCGGGCTCACAAGAGCTAACTCCACAGGCGAGGGGGCAGACTAGGCCAGGCTGGGAATACCCACCAACGTATTCCCAGAGCTTTTTCTTGCGTGCCTATCTAGTTTCTAAAGTTAAAGAGAACCCAAAAGTTCAATTTCCAAGTCTGAGACTAGTTTTGTTCAAGAAGGTTTAAACAACAAAGGTTTACTTTTCAACATCACGAAACTAGCCGCATCCGGCTCGATGTGTCCCCACCGGCGGCCCGTAACCATGCTTTTGCCCAGCCCTGGCGTCACACGCCTTCTTCCGGAAGCTGTACCTTGCTCCTTCTGATTGGCTTAGAAGCTCCCAAGCTCTTCCTGAATAGAAGCGTCGATTGGCAAGTGCGCTGTCCCGCCTGCGGGATGTTAGGTTGAGTTAGAGGCGCGGGGGGGAGGGGGGGAGCGCTGGGGAAACTGGAATTTCCCGCGGAGCTGACGGCGCTTGCTTTCTCCCTACTCGTTTTAATTCCACGCGCTCCAAAATATCCGCCATGGAGAAATCTTGGTAATGACCCATTCCCCGTAAGCACCCCAGGAACACATCTGAACCCTGCCTTGAACCCTGCCTTCATCCCTCCCCTCCCCGTCACAGGACGAGAATTGTGGGTAACCGATTTCTCTGGTTTCCCCAGAGAATTCTGGGTAGCTGTCCGTTTCCATCACCTCCCCTAACCCCTCTGCCACAATTGTGGGAAACTGGTCATTCTTATTGATTCCTCCTATAGAACCCTGGGTAACTAGTGCAGAAGATTCTGGGAAACTGTCTTGCCTTATTTTCCTCACTGCCCCCTCCTTCACCCTCAATTCTAGGAAACAAGCACCTTAGACCTAATTGCAACTCTCCAATCCCCGCAAAACCTGCTCCCTTCACTTGGTGGTTCAGGGCTGAACCTGGCAAGTGAGCATGTCTTAAGGGAGGAGAAAGATTAAGGACTAGGGTAGTGGGGTACTAGGGAGTACAGGGGATCAGAAGGAGGAGAGTAAGGAACAACCCCACACTCTGCAGCCCAACTCCTGCCTACCTCGCCGTTGTGCCTTCTGCTTGCCTCCTCGCCCTCCTACCCACGTAACTCAAAACCCACTAAATTCCAGTACCTGGGCCTACCCCTGACTCAGCTACCTCTTTCCCCTTGCAGGCCAGGATGTCCTCTCTAGGTCCACTGGTGCTGTTCTACTGACGGCTGGGTCAGGTATCACAGGGGCTGTGCGATACAGCTGACATCATATCATCACCATGAACTTTGAGGGTCTGGATCCTGGACTGGCAGAGTACGCCCCAGCCATGCATTCTGCTCTGGACCCTGTCCTGGATGCCCACCTGAATCCAAGTCTGCTACAGAATGTGGAGCTGGACCCAGAGGGAGTGGCCATGGAGGCGCTTCCTGTCCAGGAATCAGTGCACATAATGGAAGGTGTCTACTCGGAATTGCACAGTGTGGTGGCTGAAGTGGGTGTGCCTGTGTCCGTCTCCCACTTTGACTTGCACGAGGAGATGCTATGGGTGGGAAGCCATGGGGTAAGAACCACATCCTTTTACAGGTTTTGAAAGGACATGTTGGAGGTCTTTATCTGGTCTTTGCCCGAGGACAGCTGCTTTACAGGGATCCAGAACTGAGTTGAAGTGATGAGATTTAGCTGGTCTCTTAAGTAAAACCAAGGGGTGGACGGTGAAGGAAGAACAGGAATAACTCATCCAGATACCACACAGTACAGAGATGAGTTAGATAGGTCATTACTTTCAGAAGGCATCCCACTCTTGCCACAGTTCATCTCATGCTTTCATTAACTACCCAACACTTAATCTTTAGTGAACTTTAGTGCCCCAAATCCAATCTGTAATGCCTGTTTCATTTTTATTTTTATTTTTTATTTTATTTATTTATTTTTTGAAACAGGGTCTTGCTTTGTAGTTCAGGCTGGTTCTGAGCTCAGCCTCAAACTCACATCACAGCAATCCTCCTGCCTCTGTCTCCCGAGTGCTGGTGTGAGCCACCATGCCTGGCACTGTGGTATGTAGTACTGATTGCTGCTGGGCATGAGTCTCCACCCCCCTTATTGTATGTGGTTACCAGGGAATCGAACCCAGGCCCTTGTGCTTGCAAGACAGGCACCAGAGCCACTGAGCTAAATCCCCATCTCTCATTTTTAGTTTTATAATTATAGAATGTTTAATGAATGTTTCTGCATCTATTACATGGAATCATTTTGTCTTTTCTGGCTGATGTTGAGTCTGTCTCAGAGCGTTTATCAATGCTAATTTTAAAACTGTGTATCTATATTATCAATATGCTATGAAACCAAAGGTGGGGCTTTTTTTTTTTTATAAGAAATTGTATGGTGAAGCAGGGCATAGTGGCCCATGCCTGCACTCCCAGCACACGGGAGGCAGAAACAGGAGGATTGTCGCAAGTTCAAGGTTAGCCTGGGCTACATAAATAAGTTCAGGGTCAGCCTGAAAACCTGTCTCAAAAAAAGCCAAAAAATCAGAAAGAAATTATATGGTGACCTTGATTTACTTATATATCTTTCATATAGCATGAATTATTTTTCCATTAAAAGGAATGAACTGCTGTATATGAACATTCAGCTCAGTAGGTTGTGGCTATTGCTGTGGTAGGAACAGGGACTAAAGCTGAATAAATTAAAATTCCTTAGTGAGCATGGTGGTGCACACCTATACTCATGGCTGCTTGGGAGAGTAAAGCATAAAAATTTCATGTTCAAGGTCAGCCTGAGCAATTTAGAAAAACCTGTTTCAAAACAAAAAAGGTCTGAAGATGAAGCTCAGTAGTAGAGTGCCTGCTTAGCATGCACAATGTCCTGGGTTCAATCCTGTGAACCACATAAAACCAAACATTCCTTAGGGCAGGGGATTTAGTTCAGTGGTTGTGATGTCTGCCTGGAAAATGCAAGGTCCTGGGTTTTATCCTTGGCACCACATATCACAGTGCCAGATATGGTGGCTCACATCTATAATCCCAGCATTCAAGAGGCAGAGGCAAGAGGATTGTTGTGAGTTTGAGGCTGGTCTGGGCTTTACATAGTGAGCTCAGGGCCAGCCTGAATTACAAAACGAGATCCTGTCTCAGAACAAAACAAATAGGGGCCAGGAATTTAGCTCAGTGGTTCTGGCATCTGCCTTGCAAGCGCAAGGTCCCAGGTTTGATCCGTAGTAAGCACTATAGTAATGCAGGGTGTGGTAACTCACGCCTGCCAGCAATCAGTGCCACATACTACAATTCAGTTCACACCTGTAACCCCAGCACTTGGGAGGCAGAGGCAAGAGAATTACTAAGATTTCAAGGCTTTCCTGGGCTACATAGTGAGCTCAGGGCTGAATTCCAAAGTGAGACCCTATCTCAAAAACAACAACAACAACAGAAACCCTCGTCTTCATGTAGTTCACATGTCCGTGAGGGGAAAATGACTTTGAAACAAGTTGCTTGGCATGGCAGTGCACACCTGTAATCCCAGCATTTGGGAGCTGAGGCAGGAGGATGGCCGTGAATTCAAGGCCAGCCTTAGCTACAGAACTATCTAGACCTTGTCTAAAAAACAACAGAACAACAAAAAGATCAGGTAATTTTCTGATGCTATGAAAATATCTACTGGGTGCTACCAAGCATGAGGAAGGCTCAGAGAAAGCCTCCAGGAGGAGATGACGTCTGAACTCAGGAACTGTATCTTGGAGGGGAAGAGGAAAGGTTGTATTAGTATAGAAGAAAAAATATTTCTAAGATATTATATAGTACAGTTAGTATAGAGTACAAGAACTGTAAGCAATTAAGATGTATTAGGCAGAAGCTAAAGAAGTTTATTTGTTCAATGAGGTTTTAAATTTTTTTTTTTTAAGGTTTTTTGAGACAAGGTCTCGCTTTGTGGTTCAGGCTGGCTCTGAGCTCAGCCTCAAACTCACATCACAGCAGTCCTCCTGCCTCTGCCTCCCGAGTGCTGGGATTACAGGCGTGAGCCACCACGCCCAGCACTGTGGTATGTGGTACTGGTTGCTGCTGGGCGTGAGTCTCCACGCCCAGTATGGTATGTGGTTAACCGGGGATCGAACCCGGGCCCTTACACTTGCAAGACAGGCGCCGGAACCACTGAGCTAACTCCCTGGCCCATGAACTCTGAGCTTTTTGACTCATTTATTTTTATTTTGATATGCTTTTGCTAATTTGTTAAGTTTCCTAAGCTAGGAAGTCTGAGATCCTTCTCCCTCAGCCTCCCAGAATGCCAAAATTATAGACATGTACCACCTCATCTTATAAAAGAGATATTTAATAAGTAGTTGGCTGCATAAATGTTATGTGTCAGAGAAGGAAATAAGGGTTCATTAACTTCAGGATGGATAATTAAAGCCTTGATGATGGGCTGGGAATTTAGCTTAGTGGTTCTGGTGTCTGCCTGGCAAGCGCAAGGTCCTAAGTTTGATCCCCATTAACCACATAGCACCATGTCGGGCATGGTAGCTCACGCCTGTAGTCCCAGCACCTGGAGACAGAGGCAGGAGGACTGCTGTGAGTTCAAGACTTGCCTTGGCTACAAAGTGGGTTAAAAGCCAGTCTAAACTTAAAAAAAAAAAAAAAGCCAGCTGAACTGAGCATAATAGAACACGAAACTCTGTGTTTAAACGCCAGTGCCAGGAGAATATACAGTGAAGTGTGGTGCTTTCCTATAATTCCAGGTACCTGAGCCTGAAGCAAGAAGATCTCAAATTAGACACCAGTTTGGGCATTTAGAAACCCTGTTCCAAAGTTATTGAAGGGTTTGAGGGTGTAGCTCAGTTGTAGAACATTGCCTAGCATGCTTTAAAGACTTGGATTTCACCCCCACTACTGAAGAAAATAAAAGCCAGCTGCCCAGTGGAGAATCGAACCAGGTTCCTAACTTTCTGAATACGCTGACTAGTACCTGTTCAGCAGATCACTGTGAGGATAAAGTGAGGTGGAGTTTAGAGTGTCTTGTAGTCCATTCATGTGGGACCCTGTTCCGGTCTGTCATGTACTTAGTTGCTCCTAATCAGAAAGGTCAGGAAGAAGAGAAGAAAAGCTGAGACTTCAACCTCGTGTCTGGAGTAGCCTAACCTTCCACACGGGATATCTACATGGTCTCTGTCTCTTGCAGGGCCACGCCACTTCATTTTTTGGCCCGGCCTTGGAGCGCTACTCCTCCTTTCAGGTCAGTGGCAGTGATGACATCCGCCAGATCCAGAGCCTGGAAAATGGTATCCTTTTTCTCACCAAGAACAACCTCAAGTATATGGCTCGTGGGGGACTCATTATATTTGACTATTTGTAAGTAGCTTTTCAGTTCTGCACCAGAAAAGAGAGAAACTCATAGTGTGGGAAGGCTAAAGGGGCTGGCAGCTGCTGAGTCCCCGGCCTGCTAGCCTTTCCTCTGTCTCACAGGCTGGATGAGAGTGAGGATATGCACAGTCTCCTGCTGACTGACAACAGCATGCTACTTGTAGGTGGCCTGCAGAACCACATATTGGAGATTGATCTGAACACTGTTCAGGAGACACGAAAGGTACAAGCCTGAATGGGACCCACGGAAGACCCCTAGAGGTCCTGCAGGCATTGGAAGGGAGCGTGTGTGTTTGGGTTGGAAATGTGCGTGGGTGTGGAGATACCTTTTCTGTTCCTTTGGTCTGTAGGGAAAGTCATTTTTCTTACTGGTTTCTTCTCCTTCCTCTCCAGTATACAGTTGAGATACCTGGAGTCACCATCATGAGACAGACAAATCGCTTCTTCTTCTGTGGCCACACATCGGGCAAGGTAGCCCAATGCCATTTGCTTTTCTACCAAAGTCCTTTTTCACTAGATACCTGATTAAGATGTGCTTTTCCTACTTGCACTGGAGAAGAGGGAAGAGAGAAATAAATTCACCTCCTACTTAGTTGTGTTACACTGTGAAGTTATCTTGCATCTTGTGTTTTCTGTAAGTAGGTACTTGACGGAATAAAGGGAAACGAGAGTTCTTTGGGATCCCTTTCAGCTCTGGGCTTCTCTTTTTTGCCCTTTCTTTGCTCTAATTGTTCATATGCTAAAGCTGTAGTTCCTAGGGTAGGGACTTCACAGGAGATAGGCGGCAGGACTCTTCTAACAACAGTTGACAGGTAACAGACTTATCCCTTCCTCAGGTTTCCCTTCGAGACCTCCGTAGTTTCAAGGTAGAGCATGAATTTGATGCCTTCTCAGGGAGTCTGTCAGATTTCGATGTGCATGGCAACCTGCTGGCTGCCTGTGGCTTCTCCAGCCGCCTCACTGGCCTGGCCTGCGACCGATTCCTCAAGGTGTATGATTTGCGCATGATGCGAGCCATCACACCACTCCAAGTTCACGTGGATCCTGCCTTCCTGCGCTTCATCCCTACATACACTTCTCGCCTTGCTATCATCTCCCAGTCAGGTATGAAGGGTCATTAGGTTGGGTAGGAGAGGTCAGGGAGCACAGGGAACGAGGCAGCAGAAGGAGCACTCTTCAGACACCTTTTCAGGAAAAGAAGTAATCCCCAGTGTTTCACTTAGGCTTGAGTGGAGATGAACACTTTTATTTCCTCCTTGAGTGTGAGGAATGTGGGAAAAAATAAAGGTGAAATAAGCAAACTAACTTGAGAACTGTTCGCTGAGAAAGCATCAGATGACATTCTCTCTATCTCTAGGCAAGGACTTAGGGTACATTTTGCCTGGATGTCAGGAAAAGAGAGTAGAAAGGCACAAGAGGTGTCTCCCTTTCCTTTCTAGGGCTCAGTGAGCCTCTTCCTCCCTCCTAGGGCAATGCCAGTTTTGTGAGCCCACAGGCCTGGCCAACCCAGCAGATATCTTCCACGTGAATCCTGTGGGACCTCTGCTAATGACTTTTGATGTGTCCGCCAGCAAGCAGGCCCTGGCCTTTGGGGATTCTGAGGGCTGCGTGCACCTCTGGACTGATTCCCCCGAGCCTTCCTTCAATCCCTACTCTCGTGAGACGGAATTTGCTCTGCCTTGTCTGGTGGACTCACTGCCTCCTTTGGACTGGAGCCAAGACTTGCTACCTCTCTCTCTCATCCCTGTTCCTCTCACCACGGACACGCTTCTCTCTGATTGGCCTGCTGCCAACTCCGCACCAGCTCCCAGGTTGTACCTTCACCTCCAGGCCTAAAGGAGGGAGGGGGACAAGGGACAAGTTATCAGAATTTTCTGTCTGTCCTGCTGTCATTCTACCACTTGTCTTATGTTTATCTGCCTTCAGTGTATTTTTTCTTTTTTTTTTATGCTTGGGGGTGGGGAGTGGAGGTGGAAGCCCTGGAATTATACTGGATTATAGGCGAGCACCACCTGTGGATGCAGAGATACTGCGTACCATGAAGAAAGTGGGCTTCATTGGCTATGCACCCAACCCCCGCACCAGGCTGCGCAATCAGGTGTGTTCGGGGGGAAGGCCTAACCCTGGTCCTAGGTCATTGGTGTTTCTCTTTTTCCTTCATTAGTCTTTTGTTTTTAGAGAGTTGATGGGACTTTTGGCAACCTGCCGAATTGAAGGAACTATGCTTAGTGTTAGGGAAGATTTAGAGACATGGGAGATGGGATTCTTGTTTGTAGGAAGTTTAATATCAGGTAAAGGTAAGACTTACCCACATTAGAAATTATTTATGTCCTATTGTTAATGCCAAAGGAATATTACAGGGCTGGGGATGTAGCTCGGTGATGCCACATCTGCCTGGCAAGTGCAAGGTTCTTAGTTCAGTCCTCTGTACTGGGAAAGAAAAAAACAAGTATTACAGGCCATGCATGATAGTGCATGCTTTCAATCCCATAAATCAGGAGGCTGAGACAGGAGGATATGAGTGAGTTGATGGCCTCCCAAGGCTAAATAGTGAGTTCAAAGACGGCCTGAACTACACAGCAAGAACCTCTTTTAAACAACAACAAACCCAAAGGCACTAAAGAAATATTAAAAGCATTCAGTACCAGAGCTGTTCAGAGGGGAAATGTTTCCTGGACTAGAGTGCTCAGGGACAGCATAATAAAAGAGGCATATATTAGTGCCAGAGGTTTAGCTCAGTGGTTCTCGCACCTGCCTTGTAAGTGCAAGGTCCTGAGTTTGATCTCCAGTAACCACATACAGCAATGTCGGGCATGGTGACTCATGCTCAAAAGTAATTAGTACCATATACTACAGTGCCAGGCATGGTAGCTCACGCCTATGATCCCAGCACTCAGGAAGCAGAGGCAAGAGGATTGCTGTGAGTTTGAGGCTTACCTGAGCTACATAGTGAGTTCAGGGCCATCCTGAACTACAAAGCAAATCTCTGTCTCAAAAAACTTAAAACAAAAAGAAAGGAGAGTGAAGCTTTGAATACTAGCACATTGGTGAAAATGTCTTGCACTGAAAGCAGCATTCTGGGATTTTTCTTTTGGTAGCTAGATAGAGTGAATATAGGAAGACTGTGGAACTCATCATAGCTGCCAACTATAACAGAACTGTAACAGGTGGCAGTAGAAACAAAAGGGGCTGGAGTGGTTGAGATCACTATGAAAATAGAAGGCTTAGGACTTGGTGACTTTTTCAGTGTTGAGATAAAAGGGGAAGCTGAGGACAATTAACATACAACAAGCCAGGCATTGTGGTGCATGCTGGTCATCCCAAGGCTGAGGCAGGAGGATCCCTGGGAGTTCCAGGCCATCCTGAGCTACATAGTGAATTCAAGGCCAGCCTGAACTATGTAGTAAGATCCTGTCTCAGAAAACAAGGAAGAAAAGGGCCAGGGAGTTAGCTCAGTGGTTCCGGCGCCTGTCTTGCAAGCACAAGGACCTGGGTTCAATCCTCGGTAACGACATACCATACTGGGCGTGGAGACTCACACCCAGCAGCAGCCAGTACCACATACCATAGTGCCAAGCGTGGTGGCTCACACCTGTAATCCCAGCGCTCGGGAGGCAGAGGCAGGAGGATTGCTGAGATGTGAATTTGAGGCTGAGCTGAGTGCCAGCCTGAACCACAAAGCGAGACCCTGTCTCAAAAAACCTAAAAAAAGAAAAAAGGAAGAAAAAACATACAATAGAGTTATTTCTCTCTCTCTTTTTCTTGTAAACCCTAGATTCCTTACCGACTGAAGGAGCTGGACAATGAATTTGACAGCTTCAGCCAGGTCACTGAGTCACCAATAGGAAGGGAAGAGGAGCCACATCTCCACATGGTTTCTAAGAAATACCGCAAGGTGCTGGGGAACACCAAGGCAGGGAGCTTATGGAAGATGGGGAAAGATCCACTGGGAAGGATATTACATAAGAAAAAAACAGAAGGAGCCGGAGATGTAGCTCAGTGGTGCACTGCCTGGCGAGTGCAAGGTTCTGAGTTCAATTCCTGGTACAGGGTTAAAAAAAAAAGAACTAAAGGTCACAATCAAGAAGGCTTCACCTGGACTAGGGATATAGCTCAGTGATAGAATGCTTATGTAGCATACCTGAGACCCTGAGCTTAATCACTAACACCAGCACACACAAATAAAAGTAGCTTCCCAGGGGCCGGGGATTTAGCTCAGTGATTCTGGGCCTGTTTTGAAAGCGCAAGGGTCCGGGTTCGATCCCAGTTAACCACATACAATACTGGGTGTGGAGACTCACACCCCAGTAGCAATCAGTACCACATACCAAGTGCTGGGCGTGGTGGTTTACGCCTGTAATCCCAGCACTCAGGAGGCAGAGGCAGGAGGACTGCTGTGATGTGAGTTTGAGGATGAGCTCAGGGCCAGCAGGAACTACAAAGAGAGACACTGTCTCAAAAAAAAAAAAGTAGCTTCCGCCTACCACTGTGGTTCCATGAGAGAAATTTTAGGGAAGGCTTTGAGTCCTAGGAACATTTGGGGGACAAGGATATCCTCATTGCTCAGCCTGTGTCTATTTCAGGTAACCATCAAGTATTCTAAACTGGGCCTGGAGGACTTTGACTTCAAACATTATAATAAGACCCTGTTTGCTGGATTAGAGCCCCACATCCCCAATGCCTATTGTAACTGCATGATCCAGGTAAGGGCTGGGACTCTAATTAGACAGTGACATGCCTACTGTCTTTCTTCCCCATTGCTCCTCAGCCCCTGTTCTACTCTTTCCAGGTCTCCCACTTTTTTGTTTTGATTGAGACAAGGTATCGCTGTGTAGTTAAGGATGATTTTAAACCTATTGTACAGCTTAGATGACCCTCCAGTCTTAACCTCCCAAGTGCTGGGATTACACCATGCCTAGCGTCTTTCCTGGTTTCTTTTTTGGGGGGTACCAGTAATTGAACTCAGGGTCTCACATTTGGCAGGCAGGCACTGTGCCACTGAGCTACATCCCCAGCCTTCTTTCCAGGTTTCTTGAAGCAGACCCACTGTACCTTGGCCTCGCCTGCCATTCCTTCTTGCTCCCACACCTTCAGGTCTGTGAGTTCCACAGCTTCGGTGGATTCCGTTGAACTCGTAGCAGCTCACTTAACCTCATCATCTGACTTCCCTCTCAGTTTCCTGCACCAGGTCTCCTGTTCTTTCTTCCAGGTACTGTATTTCCTGGAACCTGTTCGCTGTCTAATCCAGAACCATCTTTGCCAGAAAGAGTTCTGCCTGGCATGTGAGCTGGGCTTCCTCTTCCATATGTTGGACCTCTCTCGTGGTGACCCTTGTCAGGTCAGTTCTTGGAGATGTAGGATATTTAAAATGGAAGAGGAAGAGAGAGGAGTAGTAAGCAGGGACATTGCTATGTGAACATCTATTAAAGAGAAAAATAACCCTCTCCCTCCATGTACTCTTTGCAGGGTAGTAATTTTCTTCGTGCGTTCCGTACCATTCCTGAGGCCTCAGCCCTCGGCCTGATCCTGGCTGACTCAGATGAGGCTTCAGGCAAGGGCAATCTGGCCAGGCTCATTCAGAGGTGGAATCGCTTCATCCTCACACAGCTGCATCAGGATATGCAGGAGCTGGAAGTACCACAGGCCTATCGAGCTGCTGGAGGCAGGTATGGGGTTGGACAGGAACAGTTAAAGCCACTGTGACAGGCCCCTCAGGGAAGAGTCTTTAAACTCCCTGACTGTGTATATATTGTCCTCCCAACTCTAGCAGCTTTTGTTCATCGGGGGACTCCGTCATTGGGCAGCTGTTCAGCTGTGAGATGGAGAACTGCAGCCTCTGCCGCTGTGGCAGTGAGACCGTGCGCGCTTCATCCACCCTGCTTTTTACGCTCTCCTACCCTGAGGGTAGCAACTGTGGTACACCCCGAAACTGGGTTGGGAAGTCTCCCCAGATGTCCTACAGCAGCAGGGAGGGTTGTTGGGCGGGCAAAGTGTGGTAGAAGGGAGAGCCTGAAGTGAAGTATCCAGTTTCCTCTTAGATAAAACCGGGAAGAACTATGACTTTGCCCAGGTTCTGAAGCAAAGCATTTGCCTGGAGCAGAATACTCAGGCCTGGTGTGACAACTGTGAGAAGTACCAGCCCACGGTGAGTGTGGGCCTTGGACTGGACTCTTACTTTACCAGTGACTTGGCTGTGGTCATACCTGGGTTTGACTCAGTCATCAAGAAGCTACCCAGAGTGAGAAACCACACTCTGAGGCATGACCTCAAGACCGTTACTGTTCTTACTGTTCCTGTCCAGGTTTTTTTTCACGTAGAACATCCTGTTTTTTGTTTTATCTTCTCAGATTCAGACCCGCAACATCCGCCATCTCCCAGATATTCTTGTTATTAATTGTGAGGTGAACAGTTCCAAAGAAGCAGACTTCTGGAGAATTCAGGCTGAGGTAAGAAGTTGGGCAGGAAAAGGGGATTTTAGGAATTCTTTTCTTTTGGGGTTTGCTGTTTGGATTTTTTTTGTTTGTTTTCATTTTGCAAGACAGGATCTTACTGTGTAGTTCAGGCTGGCCTTGAACTCATGATTCTCCTACCTCATAAATAGTGGGATTGGGATTATAAGACTGACTGACTTGGGGGGGGGGGGGGGGCAGGGATTTGGCTCAGTGGTTCCAGGGCCTGTCTTGCAAGTGCAAGGACTGGGGTTGGATCCCCGGTTAACCACATACCATACTGGGTGTAGAGACTCACGCCCAGCAGCAATCAGTACCACATACCACAGTGTGGGGTATGGTGGCTCACGCCTGTAATCCCAGCACTAGGGAGGCAGAAACAGGAGGATTGCTGTGATGTGAGTTTGAGGCTGAGCTCAGGGCCAGCCTGAATTACAAAGTGAGACCCTGTCTCAAAAAAACCTAAAAAAAAAAAAAAAAAGACTGACCGACTCACTTATTCTTTCTCTCTCTCTCTTTTTTTTTTTTTTGGACTGGAGATTGAATCTAAGTCCTTTGCAGTGAGCTACATTCCCAGTATTTTTTTTGTGTGTATGTGTGAGACCAGGTCTCACTTTGTAGTTCAGGCTGTCCCTGAACTCACTGTTTAGCCCAGGCCAGTCTTGAACTCACAGCAATCCTCCTGCCTCCTCCTCCCGAGTGCTGAGATTACAGGTATGAGCCACCATGCTTGGCACTGTGGTATGTGGTTACCAGGGATTGAACTCAGGACCTTGTTCTTGCCAGGCAGATGCCAGAACCACTAAGCTAAATCCCTGGCCCTCCCAACTCTTTTTTTTTTTCTCACTAAGTCCTAAGTTACCCAAGCTGGACTCAAACTTGAATTCTCCTGCCTCAGCCTCCCAGAGTGCTAGTGGGAGTACTTTTTAATTTTATTTTTATTTTTTTGAGATAGGGTCTCTCAATTTGTAGTTCAGGCTGGCCCTGAGCTCACTATATAGCCCGGATGACCCTCAAACTCACAGCAATCCTCCTGTCTCTGCCTCCTGAGTGCTAGGATTATAGGCATGAGCCACCACACCTGGCATTGTGTTTTGTGGTACTGATTGCTGTTGGGTGTGAGTCTCTGCGCCCAGTATTATGGTTTGTGTTACTGGGGGTTGAACCTGGGCCCTTGCGCTTGCAAAGCAGGCACCAGACCACTGAGCTAAATCCTCGGCCCCTTTTTAATTTTTGTATTCCTTCTGACTTCCCTATTGGATTATGTTTTTGAGGAGTCAGATTTTTTTTCCTTTGTGTTCAGGTTGCCTTCAAGATGGCAGTAAAGAAATATGGTGGGGAAATCTCTAAGAATAAAGAATTTGCTTTGACTGATCGGTATGTAGTATCTTGGTGATTGTCAAAGGACTGAGTTACCCAATGGCTTCTCTTGTTTCTGGCCAGATCTTTAAAGCACATTTGTGACTTTTTGCATTCCTATAGGAAGGAACTAAGGAGTCCAGAAGGTTTGCTGTTGTATCCCTCCATTGAGGAGTTGAAAAACATCTGGCTTCCTTTTTCTATTCGGATGAAGATGACCAAGAACAAAGGGCTGGATGTTTGCAATTGGACTGACGGGGATGAGATACAGGTTGTTGAAAAACTGAGAAGAGAGGGAATAGGGGTAGAAAGTATGGCAGATGGTAAAGCGGAGCTGGGGGAGATGGAACTTAATAAGGAAGAGAAATAAGGCTTTAATTTACCAACTGTAGGATCTTTCTAGTGATTTGGTTCAGTTCTGGGAATCACAGAGGGCTCCCACCCTGGGTACCCTTAACCTACCCTGGCTCCCCCTCCCCTGTTCCTGACTCCTCCCCACCCCCATAAACATAGCTTAGCCGCCTGGGTTCTCCTCACAGTGGGGCCCCGCCAGGGCAGAGGAGGAGCATGGCGTTTGTGTATATGACCTGATGGCTACTGTGGTACACATCCTGGACATGCGCACAGGGGCCAGCCTGGTGGCTCACATCAAAGTCGGAGAGACCTACCACCAGCGCAAGGAGGTGAGTGAGGTCCTACAGGGCAGGGGCACTCTTGGGAAGGGCCACAGCAGAGTCCCTGCCAGAGTGGTCCAGCTACGACTTTAGCAGCAGACTTCCGGTATCTCCACAGGGTGTCACTCACCAGCAGTGGTATCTCTTCAATGACTTCCTTATTGAACCTATTGATAAAGTGAGTTGCAATATGTTTTTTTTCCCTTTTATACGCGTCTTTGCTAGTATCTTCATCCTCAAGGACCTATAAAATTCCAAGCATATTCAAGAGGGAGGAATGGTCTGGAATAAAAGATGTTAACAGTGTTAAAATCAGCACTTGAGTCCTGGCCTCAGTCTGGCTTGGGGAATGGGGACAGGGACATGTACATAGGCCGTAAGTGCTTCTTTTTCTTAGCACTGCTAGGAATTGAAACCAGGTCTTTACATAGGTGTGGCAAGCACTCTACCACTGAACTATACATCTAGCCTCTTGCTTTTCTCTAGCATGAAGCAGTGCAGTTTGACATGAATTGGAAAGTACCTGCTATCCTTTATTATGTGAAGAGGAATCTCAATGCCAGATACAACCTGAATAGTAAGTGGTACAAAGCAGACCTCAGGGTGGGAGCAGTTTAAATGAGGCTTCAGGAGGCAATTTGAGAAATAACTTGTTAGTACTCAGGACTGGTAATTGGTGCTAATCTTTCCAAGAATACTAAAGAGATGTCTGCCTATTAGACTTTAAATTTAGAAGCTAGAAATTCTGAGGGTTCAGCAGGTAAAGGGTGAGAGGAAGCATTTGATCAAAATTATGATTTTGAGTCTACCTCTTCTTCACTCCAATGAAGATCTGGTCTTTTGGACATGAACTCTGTATTAAGTCTCTCTTTGGTCCCTTTAACCCATAATATCACTGTAAGTTTATTTTTTCTGGACTTTCTAAGCCAAGGTCCAAAGTCAAGACCTTATTCTTTCTCTTTTGGCATATCCTAGGTAATTTTCTGATTTGATCTGTTCTCTCTACCTATTTTGTTCATCATATATGATCATTTCCTCAGACACTTTGATTACTGAGGGATCACAGAGTAGATCCGAGTCTCTGACCAGCCATCCTGGCTCCTTCCCTTTAGTCACTTCCCAATCCCTGGCCCTCTGTCTTCCATGTTCTCCCTTGCAGTCAAGAATCCTATTGAGGCTAGTGTGTTGCTGGCTGAAGCCTCACTGGCGCGGAAGCAACGAAAAACACATACCACCTTCATCCCACTGATGCTGAGTGAGATGCCACAGGTTGGAGACCTCGTAGGCCTCGATGCTGAGTTTGTCACCCTTAATGAGGTAACGAACAACCAAAGGATGTGTTGTTACAACAGAACTCTGAGGATGTTAGGAGTTGTAAGCATGTCCCTGATTAACTCTTGTCACATAGGAAGAAGCAGAGTTACGGAGTGATGGCACTAAGTCTACCATTAAACCAAGCCAGATGTCAGTAGCAAGGATCACCTGTGTTCGGGGCCAGGGGCCCAATGAGGGTATCCCCTTTATTGATGACTACATTTCTACCCAGGAGCAGGTATTAGGATGTGGAGGTGTCACTGAGTTAAACCCTGTACCTAAGTGTTGTGCTTGAGAACCTAGGGAGCAGTGGTAGGAAGAGATAGAACCTCACATCCTGAATGACTCTTCCTTTTCTCTATTTCTAGGTGGTGGATTACTTGACTCAGTACTCGGGGATAAAGCCAGGGGACCTTGATGCCAAAATTTCCTCCAAGCACCTCACAACTCTCAAATCTACCTACTTAAAGCTTCGTTTTCTCATTGACATAGGAGTGAAGTTTGTGGGTCATGGCCTACAGAAGGACTTCCGGGTCATCAACCTCATGGTTCGGGCTAGGCTCTTTTAAGAGTCTTTTTTTTTTTTTAGATTGAGACAGGGTC
Source organism: Petromus typicus (assembly GCA_004026965.1). NCBI lineage: Eukaryota > Metazoa > Chordata > Mammalia > Rodentia > Petromuridae > Petromus > Petromus typicus. The sequence goes on along the minus strand of PVIR01012092.1, from coordinate 26,108 downwards.
TCACTTTGTACTTCAGGCTGGCCTTGAGCTCAGCCTTGAACTCATAGCACTACTCCTGCCTCTGCCTCCCAAGTGCTGGGATTACAGGCATGATCCTGGCACTGTGGTACGTGGTACTGATTGATGATGGGCATGAGTCACCACACCTGGCATTGTTGTATGTGCTTACTGGGGATCCAACCCGGGCCTTTGCACTTGCAAGGCAGGCACTGGAACCACTGAGATAAAACCCTAGCCTAAGAGTCGCTTTTGAGGTTGGGCCCATCAAAGTATACGCAGGATTTTTGGAAATAGGAAATTGTACATTCCCTGCCTAAGTCTCCCACCCTTTTATTCCTGCCAGGTGCCCAAAGACCAAGTCCTTGACACTGTCTACCTGTTTCACATGCCCCGAAAACGAATGATTTCCTTGCGATTCCTTGCTTGGTACTTTCTGGGTGAGTTGGCCTTTTAGCCCTCTAGTAAGAATGGGAAACATTAGCTGGAGTTGATAGTATGCACCAATAATCCCAACTATCTAGGAGACCAAGGCAGCCTGAGGTCAGCCGGGGCAACATAGCAAGACTTTGTCTTTTAATAAAAGAAGTTTGGGCCCAGGAATGTAGCTGAGTAGTGCCGCTTCCTACCCAGTAAGTACAAGGTCCTGAGTTCAATCCTTGGTTCCACCAAAAGAAAACAAAAAACAAAAAAGGTTTGTGGATTGGCGATATAGCTTAGTAGCATGATACCTGCCTGGCACACACAGGGTCCTGAATTTGAACCCTAGTACCAGAAAAAAAGCCAAAAAAAATTCCAAAGAGCCAAACACCTTGGCCAGGGATGTAGCTCAATGGCACCATATCTTTCCAGCAAATACAAGGTTGTGAGTTTGATCCCTGGTACAGAAAAAAAATTGGAAAATGTTGGGAGGACCAAAGGGTGGGCCCTAAGTTGGTGGTAACAACTGATTGGCTTCAGGATCCCTTTCTGTGGATTAGAGAAAGTTTGACCCTTTCCCTTAAAAGCATTCATTTTAAAAAAATTTATTTATTTATTTATTTATTTTGAGAAAAAGTCTGGCTTTGTAGTTCAGGCTGGCCCTGAGCTCACTATGTAGCCCAGGTGACCCTCAAACTCACAGCAATCCTCCTGCCTCTGCCTCCCGAGTGCTGGGATTATAGGCGTGAGCCACCACACCCAGCATTGTGGTATGTGATACTGATTGATGGCTGGTGGTGTGAGTCACCATGCCTGGCACTGTTGTACGTGGTTATCAGGGATCTAACTCAGCACCTTGTGCTTGCAAGGCAGGTGCTAGAACCACTGAGTTAAATCCCCGGCCCGAGAGCATGCATTTAAAAAAAATTGTTTTCTGGCCATCAAAGTGGGAGTAGTGGGACATGTTCCTACCTTCCTTTTCTAGGTCCCAAACTATTGTATCTATACTTTCCCTAGACCTGAAAATTCAAGGGGAGACCCACGACAGTATTGAGGATGCCCGCACTGCTCTTCAGCTCTACCGAAAGTATCTGGAGTTAAGCAAGAATGGTACCGAGCCTGAGTCCTTCCACAAAGTGCTCAAAGCTCTTTATGAGAAGGGACGGAAAATGGACTGGAAGGTGCCTGAGCCTGAAAGCCAGACAAGTCCAAAGAGTAAGTCCTGGGTTGGGACAGTAGAAACTGAAATGGATAGGTTTTGATTGCATAAAGATTATAAACACCACATAAATAATTACAGTGTCACTCCTAGCTTTTCTTTGTGAAGCACTTAAACAGTTTACACAGCACTTAATTCTCCTAACAGTGAAATAGACTTTATTGGTACATAATTTTCTCTTGTTTAATTCTAAACTGTTTGAGGAAGGCCTATGCATTTTTATCTTGCATTTTTCCTTCATAAGAAATATTCTGGCTGGGCATGGTGGTACATGCCTATAGTCTCAGTACTCTGGAGGCTGAGGCATGAGGATTGCCGTGAGTCTGAGGCCAGCCTGGACTACATAGTAAGTTCAAAGCTACCCTGAACTACATTGTGAGGCTCTGTCTCAGAAACTGAAAAAAGGGTCAGGGATTTAGCCCAGTGGTTCTGGTGCCTGCCTTGCAATCAAAAAGTCCGGAGTTTGATCCCTGGTAACCACATACAACAATGTTGGGCATCGTGACTCACACCCATCAGCAATCAGTACCACACACCACAGTGGCAGGTGTGGTGGTTTACACCTGTAATCCCAGTGCTCAGAAAGCAGAGGCAGGAAGATTGCTGTGAGTTCCAGCTGGTCTGGGTGACATAGTGAGCTCAGGGCCAGCCTGAAACTAAAAAGAAAAGTCCCAAGTGCTCTTTTTCCCCATTCACCTTAACAGTTGTGTCCTTTTTTGTCTGACAGATGCAGCTGTCTTCTCTTCAGTGCTGGCGCTCTGACCTGCCCTCTTCTGTCAGCGTCCGTGGTCCCAGAACTGGGAGATAGCTTCCCAAGTTCGCTTTACCCATCCACTCCAGAATTGGACCTGCTCAGGGTCTATAGATGGTGCTATTCATAGAACTGGAATGCAGCTAAATTGTTGTAAAGGTCCAGGAGCCAGATTCCTTCTCTATCCTTTGCAAAACAGTGGGCCAGAGAGAATCTAGAATTGACCAAGATAGAAATTAATTAGTGTTTTTAGTAAATATCCAGGCAGAGAACCTCCTACAATTAAAACTTTCATTCCTAGCTGGCTAGGACTAAAGTCCTGGATAGTGACAGGATATACAACATCCATACTTAATTTAAGACTCCTAACTGCTTGAGAGATACATAGAGGGGAGAGCAAGTAGTCTAAGTGGCCCAAGCAAATCAGTATTGCTAACACTTGCCAAAAAGGACTTTGATAATCCCAGCATTTGAGAGGCTGAGGCAGGAAGATGAGGATCACAGCAAGTTCAAGGCCAGCCTTGGCTACATAGTGAGTTCAGTCCTAGCCTGAACTGCATAGTGAGACTCTTCCTCAAACAAAACAGAAAACAAACAAACAAAAAAAACTTTGGGTCCTGGAGAAAGTTTAGCTATTGGCTACATTCCTTTGGCAGCTGAGAAGCATCTGTCTTCCATTCATTCTGTCTCAAGTTTTATTTTTTTAACTTTTGTTTTAAAGCGCATGTTTTATAAAATTAAAAAAAAAGTATATTACTGCCTGTTTCTCTGTCCTTAGAGAACTGCTGGTATGACCAATTTAATATCGGCTCTCCTCTTGCAATAGTATCACCTAACGATGGAAAAATTATTTATGTATAGATCCCCTCTAAAAAACTTGCAGAGTCCAAAATTATGGACAAAGAAATGTGATTATGTTTTTCCTGGACAATATTAGGTCTTTACTATAACTGTCTAGTACCCTAAAGTCATTGAGGGTCTGTGGTATGGTTTCTTCAGTGTTCGGGTAAGGTGAGGAACTACAAATCCCACTTTATCTTTTAGACCAGAAGCTAGTGATTAGACAGTTCTGGTGCCGCGCTGCTTCTTGGGAGATGTAGTTTCTTGTATAGAAAATACCTGGCTTGACTAACAGTGCATCTTTATTTATGGAGGTTCTTGGACTGTTGCACATACGCCCCTGACCGTCCTCATATACCCTGCTTGGCCTGTCCCCTCTTGAAGCTACTAGTCAGCAGAGATCCCCTGGTCACGTGGATCTGCTCGCCACGCTGAGTCCTGCGGTCGACGGCAGAGCCCGGGCTGCCTGTTCTCGCGAGAGTTTGGAGGGGCGGGCTCAGCGTCAGTCTACAGAGGGGTTTGCACCACGGCTCACCGAGCTTTACTTTGAGGTTTTGGGAACTGGCTGAGGCGGCTGCCAGTACATCTGTAGTCTGGAAAGTACTGAAGTGCTCTGTTCTGGAGAAGCCCAGACAGCCCTGCTCCCCCCACAGCCGAGTTCTAGGCTTAAGAGCTACCGAGGCCAGAGTGAGAGTTCGGCAGTCTTCTCGTGTGCCTAGGCCCCGGCAAAGGTCCTGCGAGCGAGCAGAGGTGGGACGTGCGGCCGGCTGGAGCATGGGGCAATAGTAGTGGGATGAACGGAGCGAAAGCCATGGCCGAGTCTCGGGAAGAAGGCTGGTGTGCGCAGGCCACCGCCAACAGGTTGGAGGTGGGGATGCAGGAATCTTGTGTGTCGGACCGAATGGGCCTGAGTCTGGAGAGGCCTCCCTGCTACCTCCTGGCCTGACGGAAGGCACCGTACGGCAGAGCTCCTGGGCCTAGTCTCCGTCCCGTAGCTGCCACATGGTCCTGTGAGTGTCTGGTGCTAAAGTGCAAATATCCAGGGCCTCACCTGTCCACGTAGTTCCCGGAACAGAGTCCCCGGTCCTGAGCTCGCTTTCCCACCCACTATCTAGAAAATCAAGATCCTCGAGCACTGGCACAGAGGAGTCCTCTTGGGTCCTGGCCATTTACTGGAAAGAAGAGTCAGAATTATACTGAGGCGTTTGAAGGCCTGCAGGATGAGGAGTAGGCAGGGCGGTGGGGGGTGGAGTGGGAGGATGGAGTATCAAAGAAAAACGGAGTCCACTTATCGGATGCGTTTTATTCCTACATAAACTCAGGTGGAGTGACCCCATTACGCTAAAGATGAAAAGCTGGGGTTGGCTGGCTCTACTTCTGGGGGCCCTCCTGGGAACAGTCTGGGCTCGAAGGAGCCAGGATCTGCACTGTGGAGGTAAAGGCACAAGGAGAAGAAGGGAAGAAGCAAAAGCATGGGAGATTCAAGGCACGGGAGGAGGATGACTGGAAATCCCTGGACTGAGCCAGTTTTCCCACCCCACCCTCACACCCCAATTCTCTCCTTGTACCAGCTTGCAGGGCTCTAGTGGATGAACTAGAGTGGGAAATTGCCCAGGTGGATCCCAAGAAGACCATTCAGATGGGATCTTTCCGGATCAACCCAGATGGCAGCCAGTCTGTAGTGGAGGTAACTGTTACTGTTCCCCCAAGTAAAGTAACTCACTCAGGCTATGAATGAGAACTCAATTAAGAAGGACTTTAATTTTACAGAAATGAAGAAAACAGACCCTGAGAGAGATCCTAAAGATTTGGTTCTGTCTCATTTGGAAAAGGCTGAAAGTTTATATGCTATGCACGTGCTTACTAGTTCCAAACATTATTGTTACTCTTCAAAACTGGGTTTTGCTATGTGGTGCAGGCTGGCCTTTGATTTCACTGTGTTGCCCAGAATGGCCTCAAACTCACAGTGATCCTCCTGCCTCAGCCACCTGTGTGCTTCAAACCTTAATACTTTGTTACTGCTATGGAAATTAATAGCAGTGGACTGGGGATTTAGCTCAGTGGTTCCAGCGTCTGCCTGGCAAACACAAAAGTCCAGAGTTGGATTCCCAGTAACATACTATAATGCTGGGCATGGTGACTCACACCTGTAAGCCTAGCATTCAATAACCACATACCACAGTGCAGGGCGTGGTGGCTCACACCTGTAATCTCAGCACTCTGGAGGCAGAGGCAGGAGGACTGCTGTGAGTTCCAGGCTGGCCTGGGCTACATAGCGAGTTCAGGGCCAGCCTGAACTACAAAGCAAAACCCTGTCTAGGGCTGGGGAGTTAGCTCAGTGGTTCCAGCACCTGTCTTGCAAGCGCAAGGACCCGGGTTCGATTCCTCGGTAACCACATACCATACTGGGCGTGGAGACTCACGCCCAGCAGCAGCCAGTACCACATACCACAGTGCCGGGCGTGGTGGCTCACACCTGTAATCCCAGCACTCGGGAGGCAGAGGCAGGAGGATTGCTGAGATGTGAGTTTGAGGCTGAGCTGAGTGCCAGCCTGAACCACAAAGTGAGACCCTGTCTCAAAAAACCTAAAAAAGCAAAACAAAACAAAACAAAACAACCCTGTCTCAAAAAAAGAAAAAAAAATTTAGCGGAGAGGGAGCTCTGCTCACTCTTCTTCACTCCATCCCTAATCCGTGACTCATGTTTCACTCTAGCACTATGGTCTGCTCACAGATATTCATTCAGAAAAGAATAAAAGCTCTTAACCAGGCATGGTGGCACATACCTGCAATTCTTATCTTCTTGGTAGGCTGAGAAGGAAAGATCTCAAATTTGAAGCCTATCTGGGCAACTTAGTAAGATTTTATCTAAAAAAGGGATGAGGGGGCCGGGGAGTTAGCTCAGTGGTTCCGGCGCCTGTCTTACAAGCGCAAGGACCCAGGTTTGATCCCCACATACCTATACTGGGTGTGGAGACTCACGCCCAGCAGCAACCAGTACCACATACCACAGTGCCGGGCGTGGTGGCTCACGCCTGTAATCCCAGCACTTGGGAGGCAGAGGAGGATTGCTGTGATGAGTTTGAGGCTGAGCTCAGGGCCAGCCTGAACTACAAAGCAAGACCCTGTCTCAAAAAACCTAAAAAAAAAAAAAAAAAAAAAAAAAAAGGATGAGGACTGGTTCTGGCATCTGCCTAGCAAAATGCAAGGTTCCAGGTTTGATCCCTGGTACCAATACAACAGTGCTGGGCGTGTAATACCTGTAATTACCATACAAGGGGTTGAACCCAGGTCCTTGCATATCCTAGGCAAATGTTCTAGGCACACACCTGTAATCCCAGCACTCAGGAGGCAGAGGCAGGAGGATTGCTGTGATTTCCAGACTGGCCTGGGCTATGTATTGAGTTCTGGGCCAGTGTGAACTACAAAGAGAGACCCTGTCTCAAAAAAAGTGGGGGGATGAGGATTTAACTCAGTGGTGTAGAACATTTGCCTAGGATATGCAAGGACCTGGGTTCAACCTCTTGTATGGCAAAAATCAAAAATAGAAAAAAGCAAAGGAAAAGAGCATTGATTAGAACTAATCAAAGGTCACCATTTACCTATAATTTGGAGGTAATGATACCTGTCTTATTTCTTGGGTGGGGTTTTTTGTTGTTGCTGTTTTTTTTTTT
>PVIR01012092.1:0-19107 GCA_004026965.1 Petromus typicus | reverse complement strand
GTTGCTGTTTTGAGGAGTGTTTTTTATTTTTTGCTTTTGAGAAAGAGTCCTGCTATGTAGTTCAGGCTTGTGGCAACCCTCCTGCCTCAGCCTCCTAAGCACTCGGATTACAAGTATGTGCCACCACATTCAGCATGTCTTTGAAAACACTCTGAAATTATAAAATCATACTATTTTTAATTTGAGAAGGCATTTTAGAAAAGGTTGGTTGAACTATATTTGGAAAGCCAAGCAAGGACATAAATTACTAATGTATGAGGTAGAAGAGAGTGATCCAAGGTTGAGGACATTTCTAGGTACCTTATGCCCGCTCAGAAGCCCACCTCACAGAGCTGCTAGAGGAGGTATGTGACCGAATGAAGGAATATGGAGAACAGATTGATCCTTCCACCCACCGTAAGAACTATGTACGTGTCGTAAGCCGGAATGGAGAATCCGGTGAACTGGACCTACAAGGCATTCGAATTGATTCAGATATCAGCGGTACCCTCAAGTTTGCGGTAAGCTATGGGAAAGAGTAGCTTGGTTTCTAGAAAATATAGGTTGTTGGAGATCCCATATAGAGGGCTGGGTGAGTGTCCTTGTCCGTTCTGAGAGAGGGGCCTGAGGCCTGTTCTGGCTACCCTGTGTCACCTGTTTCTCCCTTGGGTTGGCAGTGTGAGAGCATCGTGGAGGAATACGAGGATGAACTTATTGAATTCTTTTCTCGAGAGGCTGACAATGTTAAAGACAAACTTTGCAGTAAACGAACAGGTATGCTACGGCAACTTTACATCCTGTTCTCACAGCTTTCTGAAACCTCGCCCATGTCTCACCCCTAAATCCTCTGAAATTAGTTCAAGTTGGCTTCCATTTCCGTTCCTATCCTTTCTACTTGGGTTGTCTCTCCCCATTGTCTTGTCAGCTTTTTAGATTTTGTAGACCGAAGATACAGATGGGGAGCACGAGGGATTTTTTGTCATATGCATGTGCTTTAAAAATGGTAGTGGCCGCTGTGACTTTAAAAAAAAAGGTGGTGGGTGTTCATGCCAGTTTAATATGGAGTATTTTCTTAATAGTGGTATATATCAGTCTGAGAGTGGTATTTTTCTTCAAATTGTGATGTACTGTTTGCAGATCTATGTGACCATGCACTGCACATATCTCACGATGAGCTATGAACCACTGGAGCAGCCCAGACTGTCCTGATGGATCACCCCCCAGGAGGGGAAGATGGTGGCATTGCCTTTTATATTATGTTTTTATGGAAATGAACTGAAAAAATATGAAACCAAAAGAACAAACTGTGTTATCTTTTCATGACCAGAATCGGCCCTTACATTAACCTTGAAGATAGTGGAATGCACACAGGCAAGAAACTGGAGGGGAAGGAAGAGCTTGGGATTGGCACAAAGTTAGAAGGGGCCTGACTCATTACCGTTACCTTATTAGATTCCATTCCACTTATAAAACAGATAACCATTTATTCAGTGTGCACTCAATACAGTGTGTTTATAGTCCAGTCATGGGGAAATGAGGCCATCTATGGATAAGCAGGGAAACAAGTGATGTAGTGAAAGATTGTAGAGGGGCCGGGGATTTAGCTCAGTGGTTCCGACGCCTGTCTTCCAAGCGCCAGGATCTGGGTTCGATCCTCGGTAATCACATACAATACAGGGCATGGAGACTCACACCCAGCAGCAATCAGTACTACATACCACAGTGCCAGGTGTGGTGGTTCACGCCTGTAATCCTAGCACTCGGGAGGCAGAGGCAGGAGGATTGCTGTGATGTGAGTTGGAGGCTGAGCTCAGGGCCAGCCTGAACTACAAAGTGAGACCCTGTCTCGAAGAAAACCAAAGGAAAAAAAAAAGATTGTAGAAATTGCTGTATTTATGTGGATAAAACATAAATACAGGGCCGAGGAGGTAGTTTAGTTGTAGAACACTTGCCTAGCATGTACAAGGCCTGGGGTTAAATCCTGCAAACTCACATATAAACATAAAAAGAGAAGGCATGGTTTTGAAATAAATAATGGGTATTTATTATTCTTCCTTCCTTGCCCTTCTAGATGGAGGGACCAGAACAGAGACAGGAAGGGGAAAATGGATGTGACCAACTCAGCTGAAAAGTAAGGGCTTTATCGGATAGGGACAGATGAGGTAAGAATGTTACCTAATGAAAGGCCTTGCTTCCTAGCCTGAGCTTTTAGGTTTGATGTGGACATCACTACCTAGTGTCAGTCTGGGTTACAGGTCCCCCTTTTCTTGTGTGTAAAGTTTCTATACTGGCCATTGTGATAAAAATCTAAATATTTTCCTTTGGAAACTTCTTAAACAAGGTGGTCCTAAGATATCTGGGGGTTTAGAATGGAACATACATCTCTGCCCCCAGAATGCCCTGAAGAGAAAACACGCGAATAAACATTCCAAAGGTTAGTGGGGTTTTTTGGTACTAGGGGATCAAGCTCATGTCCTTGAGCTTGCCAAGCAGGTGCTATGGCACTGAGATGAATCCCTGGCTAAGTTTTTTTTTTTTTTAAATTAAGTCTATTGGTACATTTTAGGTATACACTATGATCACATTCTTTATTGGAAATTTGTACCTGTACATGATATATCTTAGTTCTTGTTTCCAAAGATTTTCTTAATTATAGCATTTTAGAATCTAAAGTAAACTTGCAGTTCATCTAATTCATCTGTGCCCATTTTATAGATGAATAAGTTGAAATCCAGAGAACCTACAAATCCTTAATTTCTGTACTTAGTGAAAAAACTGAATTTGTAAACTGAATTTCCTAGGTGCCAACCTGATCTAATATAGCCATGAAATAGCTTTTATTTTTCCTCTTAGTACCTTATATTGAGCCTGGGTCAGAGAATGAATATACAGTTTTCAGCAAAGCCACCTTCTATCAGAAATCTCTATAAAAAATTTTTTTGATAGTAGAGAAAAAAATCTTAACTCATTTTTATCAAATCATATTTGTCTTGTGACCTTTTACAATTATTTTGCTTTTGACCTATAATGTAAATCCCTAAAAATCTTAATACATAAAAAAAAAAATCTTAATACATAAAATAGAGCAAGCACTATGCTCTGTTAGCTGTTCCCTAAACTCAAAGCCTGGTCTTAATTTTACCATCTCTTACTAGCCATGACAAATGCTATATACTGTCACTTCAGTTTTCCAAACCAGCTGTTGTAAGCCTTTTTCCTTGTGTGACACACCTGACAGTATGTCCACAGTTCTGTCCATTGTCTTCTTGGAATGGAAAAAAATCTCTTCTCAAAGCTTACGGGAAGTATAAGTAACAGTACTCTTAACAGAAAACTTGAAATTTTAATTTATAAAACAAATTAATCACAAGTTTCAATAAAATAAATTTAACATTAATCAGTAACATTACTTGTGATACACCTGTTGGTTTGTCAAAGCATGGCTTGAGAACTCTGTAGCCTGAGAGTGTCTGCTACTGGTACATATGTATGTATTCTATACAGGAAAAGGTAAAAATTATTCTTTTGCTTCTATCTTCCCGATATTAGGAGAATATACTTTGCACCTCTTTCACTTCTTATCACAAAATTTGTCTAAACCTTTCTGGAAACTCACCATAACAAATTATTTTAGCCTACTATTTGGCAGGGAATACGTTTTTTTCTGTTGTGTTTTTGTTTTGTTTGGTTTTGGTTTTTTGGTACTAATAATTGAACCACACTGAGCTACAGTCCCTGCCCTTTATTTTTGAGATACAGTTTCTCTGAGTTGCCCAGGCCAGGCTAAAACTTGTGATCTTCCTGCCTCAGATCTTTCTAGAATTCTTGGATTATAGGTATGCACCAACACACTTAGCTAACAAGCAGGTACTCTTAACTTTGCAAGCCAGGTTATCTTTTAATCTTTAGGTGCTTTCTAAATTAGCTTCTCAGTAAAATGTAAGAATTTAAACATTTACGGGGCTGGGGATTTAGCTCAGTGATTCCGGCACCTGTCTTGTAAGCGCAAGGACCTGGGTTGACTCTCTGGTAACCACATAACAATACTGGGCGTGGAGACTCACACCCAGCAGCAACCAGTACCATATACCACAGTGCCGGGCGTGGTGGCTCACGCCTGTCATCCCAGCACTAGGGAGGCAGAGGCAGGAGAATTGCTGTGATGTGAGTTGGAGGCTGAGCTCAGGGCCAGCCTGAACTACAAAGCGAGACCCTGTCTCAAAAAACCTAAAAAAAAAAAAAAAGAAGAATTTAAACATTTACAAAGATAGTGCTAGAGCTGGGCATGATAGTACATGCCTGTCTGTAATCCCAGTACTTGTGAGGCTGAGGCAGGAGGATTGCTGTGAGTTTGAGGACAGCCTGGGCTATACAGTGAGTTTAAGACCAGGCTGAAATACATACAGAAACCCCTCTCTCTCTCTGTCTCTCTCTCTCTCTGTCTCTCTCTCTGTCACACACACACCCACAAATAATGCTAAATGAGGTCCCTATATAACAAGGAAAATCGGGTCAAAATCTAGTCCTTTAGTCACACATAGTGGCCCATGCCAGTTACTTGAGAAGCTGAGATGGGTGGATCATTTAAAAGCATGAGTTTGAAGGGCTCGGGATATAGCTCAGTGGTGCTGCACCTGCTTAGCAAACACACGGTCCTGAGTTTAATCCCTGATACTGAAGAAAAAAAAAAAAAGACAAAAAAGAAGCCATGAGTTTGAGATTACCCTGGGCAACACAGTATAATCCATCTCAAAATTAAAAATCTAGTCCTTTACCTTATTTATTTATTAGAGGGGTTGGGACAGGGTCTCAGTATGTAATTAAGGCTGGCCTTGAACTCACTATGTGGTCCAGGTTGGCCTTGAACTCACATCCTCCTGCTTTAGCTTCCCAAGTGCTAGGATTACACATGTGCACCACCATGCCTGGCTTCCTCTTCTTTAGAGATACTATTAAATATGTAGTTTAGGGTTGTTATGAGGATTAAGTTAGTTTGTGTACACCATGAGATAACCAGAAACAGTAAGCACTTAGTGCATTTTACCTATTTTCTATTAAATACAGAAATTTGGTTTACCCATGGTAGGTCTGTGTATTTAAGGAGCATCGGCTCACTTGCTCTTGGCCACCAGGGGGCACAACCTCCCCTATCCATTTTAAAGAAAGTCCTTCCAAGGTCATAATGATCCTCTATGCTCAGCTTTTTCTATTACTAACTCAGATTCCCAGATAATTATTTTTGAATCTACAGCTCACTCAGCTGCTTTATTCATACTAATCTCAATCAGTCTTCCTCCTTTTCTTTGTCTTAGACAAGTTCTTGCTGTGTACTCCAAGTTGGCATTGAACTCCCAATGTAGCCCAGGCTGACAATGAATTTGAGATCCTGTATCTCAGCCTCCTGAGAACTGAGATTACAGGCATGCACCACTGCGCCAGCCAGTCTCATAACTTTCTATCTCCTCAGGTCCTGTCTGCGTTCAGAAAGAGACTAGGGGCAGTCCACTGGTGCACTGCAGTGGCAGAGTGCCTCCCTGGCCTGAGAGGCCCCTGTCAAGTCCTGGCTTTGCCTCTCCCTGAAAAAAAAAAAAAATCCAGGCCTGATGGCACATGCATGTAATCCCAACATTCTGGAAGCTAAAACAGTAGGATCACAAATTTGAGCCCAGCCTGGGCAATTAGTCATTTAGCAAGACCTTATTTCAAAAATAAAAAGGGTTAGGGATTATACCTTAGTGCCAAGGTCCTAGAGACTATAAGCCAGCTCCTGGGATATCTTAGCCCCTTTAATCCCTGTCCTTCTCCCTCACTTTGTAACAATGGATGTCAGATTAAACAACTTCAGAACATGTTTATGAAGTTCTCTTGATGCTAGGCAGAATCTGTATCAAGGGGTTTAGAACATTACTGTTTCCTGCCCTTTCTCCAGTTGTTGAAATTCCAAAATAAGTCCCATTTATGGACATCCAGTAATTGTCTCTTTGGTATCTTCATCCTAAGAATCTCTCCGGTCCGCTGGGCATTGAAGGTGAGCTCTTTGATTTGCTGGTTAGAACCTGTGTATGATTAACCAGAAGGTAGGAGTCAGCTCAGACTATTCTAAGACTGTGAGGAAATACTCCATGAGATGCTAAATTGGGAACAAATATTGATCAGTGGAGCTTTGAAATTACCGGGAGGTAACTGAGTTTACTGCTGTATTGGGCCTTGAGTGGATTTCCTTTTCTTTCTTTCTTTCTTTTTTTAAATTAATTCAGTTTATTGGTACATTTTATATATACATCATGATCGCAATCAACATTGAGAATTTATACCAGTATATGACATGACTTAATTCTCATTTTTTTCCATTCCCTGGCCCACCCTACTGTCGCCCACCCTATATATACATAAGATTTGTTTCCTTTATTTTTACCATCACATTTTTCCCTCACATTATATATCCCTATCCCCGCTTTACCCTTTGAATATTTTCTTTCACACTATCATTTCAGAATTAGATTTTCTTCATGAAGTTCTTTCCCAAGAACTATTTATCTGCTCTACATGCCAGAGGCACATTGATTGGTAGACATGAAGCTAGCTAGGACAAAACTTAGGAAGAGGAATTGAAAGTTTTCTTTCTCTTTTTTGAAGTGCAAGCTATGGACTTGCTTTTGACCCTTGTTACTGCTCTGGGGAGATAAAGGGACTTATGGTTTGCACTTAGGTTTGCAGATAAGTGTGCTGTGGTCTTTGAGTCAGCTCTTTATCCTTAGGCCGGTGACAAGACAGGCTTAAGGGAACTTCAAAAGTCCTGAAGTCTTATTATACCCAAAGCAGTTAAAGGTGGGGAAGATCACTTTAGTGCCATGGGTCTCTGCCACAGCTCAGCAGAGTATAGAAGGCTGGGTGGGGTGGTGCACCCTTTGTAATCCCAGCACTCAGGAGGCTGAGGCAGGACGATTGCCATGAGTTTGAGGTCAGCTGGGCTACACAGTAGGTTCAAGGCCAGCCTACACTACAAAGTGAGATCTTATCTCAGAAAAAAAAAAAAAGTATACAAGATGCCAAGTAGGTGAAGTGGCCCTGAATACCTCTGAGAATAATCTGAGTAAAGTGACCAAAAGGGAAAGTACCTGATGCCAACACTAAGGGTTTGGTCTGCAGCTCCTGACCCTGTGACTAAATCCAGTGTGGACACCTGTATGGGATTTTTTTTTTTTTTTTTTTTGAGACAGGGTCTCGCTTTGTGATTCAGGCTGGCCTTGAGCTCAGCCTCCAACTCACATCACAGCAATCCTCCTGCCTCTGCCTCCCGAGTGCTGGGATTACAGGCCTGAGCCACCAGGCCCAGCACTGTGGTATGTGGTACTGATTGCTTCTGGGGTGAGTCTCCACGCCCAGTATTGTTATGTGGTTACCGGGCATCAAACCGGGTCCTTGTGCTTGCAAGACAGGCGCCAGAACCACTGAGCTAAATCCCCGGCCCAGTATGGGGTTTTGTGACTGGGATGGCAGTGAGAATAGTGTCCAGGTTGCAGAGGTTCTGACAGGTCATCAAAGGCATCATACTAAAGTGGTGTTTTCAAATTTGACTATGTCCTGGCTTTAAATACAAGACTGAGCCAGGTGTGGTGGCTCACATCTAATCCCACCACTCAGGAGGCTGAGCCAAGAGCATCATCAGAAGTTTGAGGCCAGCCTGAGATACATAGTGAGTTCAAGGCTTGCCTGAACTACATGGCAAGACTCTGTCTCAAAAGCAGGGCACCTCACAAAGCCCTGGATATTTAGGTTACTATTTTTGGTTTTCTCTAAATACTAGGTACTGTTCGTATCTATAATATGATGGCCTCTCATGACTTTAGATGGTCTCTACCAAGCAGCTAATTATGGCATCACAGCTTCTTTTCCACGATGTCATCATAGTGATTAACCAAATGGCGGCATATGCCTGTAATCCAAGCACTTGGGAGGATGAGGCAAAAGGATTGTCACAAGTTTGAAGCCAGCCCACGTTACATTGTGAGTTTAAAGCCAGTCTAAACTACATAGCAAGACCCTGTCTGGGGAAAAAATAAAAAAGCATGTCAAGGGGACAGGACAGGAGGAATGGACAAAGATAGGCTATCGTGATAATATATTAAGGAGTTGGTTACCGAACATCTTCAAAGATCAAGTCCCTACACACCAGAGACCCAAAATGTTAGGGCAAAGGGAAAAAAGCCAAAGAAGGAAGTTAACTGAGTTCTCAGGCACATCCTTAGCCACCTCCAATCCCCCCCCCCCAGCACACCCTTAATTAAACTAATCCGCGCGGTCCAATCCTCCCCGCCACAACAGCTGTCAACAGCTTAGGTCCCGCCCTTCCTTCATACTGGGCCAATAACCGGGCCCAGGGTAAATCGCTTGAGAGGGGTGGGATCAAATTACTGGCGGGGAGGGCGGGGCCTCAGTGAGGACCCCGGGCTAGGCGCCGCGCCGGTTCTTCTACCCAGTCCCTCAGCCACCTCCTTTTCAACCTTGTTCACCGGTTGGTGCGGCCTGTGGTGCAGCGGCAGCGGCTTCGGTTCCTGCCGCAGCTCTCTCCCCCTCCTTCCCTTCCTACTAGACCTGGGGTTCGCCCGCCATGGCTCTACTCTCTGCGGCCGCCCGGCTTTTAGGAGCTAAGGTGAGCAACTAAGAGAGGGAGCTCGCTGTCCTGGGGTGGGGCTGGGCGACCGCAGGCCCTCCGGCGCTGGGGTCTCCCTCCCAGGCCCGTGCGCGCCCCTGAGCGCCTTAAAGGAGCCTCGTGCTTGGCTGGTCGCCAACCCAGCCTTGCGTTCTGGGGGGCCATGTGCTGCGGTTCCTGGGGCAAGGCGAAAGTTGCTGGCGGCGGCCTGCAGCCCACGGCTGTGGGGAGACCCGACCCTTCTGTCGCCCCACGTGTCTACGGTAGTAGGAAGAGGATGTGTGGCCCTGGAAAAAGAAGCCATCGAGATAGGAGGGATCCGCTGGAAGAGAACTGAGGTGCGGCGTTCCACTGGAGTTTCGGGAAGAATTGTTGGGCTGAGAGGCTGGAGATGAGCAGATCAGCTCAGTTCCTTCGCTGGAGCTGTGGCTAATTTTGGCTCTGCTTCCTAGAGATTTGTCAGTTCCTCAAGCACGAGTTTCCATTTTTTTCCAGCACAATTATTGAATCGTTTAGTGACCTCGCGCTCGCAGTTAATGCTAAAGGAATGGAGACCATCTCTTTGTCCTTGGGACTCTAGCACTTAACTGTATAGGAGGAGCTTCGGTAGGGTGGGGCATTTAGGTATATCGCCTGCATAATTATCACTTACGATTAGAGAAAGAACCAGAAAGGTTGTTCCACCCAACTCCTGGCCCTTAGATGGAGGAACTCTCGGAGAGGTAGTAACGCCAAGGTCACATGACCAGTCCTCCTACTTGCTCACCCAGGTTTTATGGGCGATTTTAAAGTCTCTTCTACCCTGAATGCCCTTGTATTTTGGGGCCCTTGAAATTTGTTTCCTTTTGGATTGTAGAAATACTACACCAAATAATATTTCCAAGTTCATAGTGACAGTACTTTTGATTGAATAATGTGGCCCTTTAAACAAATTGCTGTGCTGAAGGAGTACCAGCCCTCTAATCCAAGCAAGGCGGTCCCACAAGTGACCTTGACTTCAGCAGAGAGCTTATATTTTCTCTGTACAGTTTGAAGCTGTCAGCACCTGAAAGGAAAGAGAGGCTTACAATGCTTTTGGCTTGCTGTGTGTTGTCTTGCATGGTTGGCAGAGATAAAGTGAAACCTGTAGGATTTATCTTGGGGTGTTCTAGACACTCAGCAGCAAGGTAGTCATCTGAGAGCTGTTTGTCTTACTTGGCTGTTCCTGCTCCCGTAAGTAGGGAACAGGGTAAGGGAAACCTCTTGGGACATGAAGCAAGCTCTAGATACTGTTTTGGCAGAATAGGGGACACTGTAATTGGCTCCTTCCAGAGCTGCTGACCCATGTCAGATGGTTGAGCCCCTGCATACATTTGGAAAAGCCTTTGGATTTAAGGTTTTTGTTTTTGTTTTGACTTTTGGTTGGTTTTTTTTTGGAGACAGGGTCTCACTATAGTTCGTGCAGGCCTTGAACACAATATGTAGCCCAGGCTGGCCTCCAACTCACGGTAATGCTGCTGCCCTAACCTTTCATTTTTTTTAATTTTTATTTTTTTAGGTTTTTTGAGACAGGGTCTCGCTTTGTAGTTCAGGCCGGCCCTGCACTCAGCCTCAAACTCACATCACAGCAATCCTCCTGCGTCTGCCTCCCGAGTGCTGGGATTACAGGCGTGAGCCACCACGGCTGGCACTGTGATATGTGGTACCAATTGCTGCTGGGCATGAGTCTCCACACCCAGTATTGTATGTGGTTACCAGGGATTGAACCCGGGTCCTTGCGCTTGCAAGACAGGCGCTGGAACCACTGAGCTGAATCCCTGGCCCTCCAACCTTTTCAATACTGAAATTAAAGGTGTCTGCCTCCACACCCACCTGATTCATCTTTTGAATTTATCTCCTACTTCTTTAGAGAAGTAAGCATTTTAAGAAAAATAATTTTTTTTAGGAATGCTTTTGAGATGACAAGGCTTGATTGTAGCACATTATCTTCTCTACTGTTATGTTAGAAATGACTTCTAATGAAGGATCCTAGAAATCTATAAATTGGAAGCCATTAGAAGAAAGCTTTTGGTTCATAAGGTCAGCAAAGCCCAACAAACTCAGGAGTGGAATTTTCTGAGAACTAAGCAATATGATCAGGATACCAAGAAGCCTTTTAGCTTCTTAGGATTGTTCTCACTTGCCTGAACTTTCTAGATTACCCTGCAGCTTAGCTGGTAAATGTTACTAGTAACAGATTTACTTTTGATATAAAGGTAGGTTTAAATTTTTTTTTTAATTTTGTTTTGAGACAGGGTTTTATGTTCAGGTAAGCCTTGAATACATGTAACCCAGGTTGACCTTGTATTCATCAAGTCCATCCTCTTTCCTCAGGCTCCTAAGTGCTGGGATTGGAGGCATGCACCACCACACCTGGCTCTTTCCTAGTTGTTTAAGACAGGCTCTTGATAATGCCAGGCATGTTGGCTCACACTTATAATCCCAGCAGGCAGAGGCTGGAGTATTGCTAAATTTGAGACTGAGTGCAGGACCTACAAAGGGGGCTTTGAACTACAAAGCCAGACCCTGTCTCCAAAAAAAAAAAAAAAAAAGACGGGGGCTTGCTGTTTAATTCAGGCTGGTCTTGAACTCAACTGTGTAGCGCAGGCTGATGTTTTCCTCCCAAAGCAAGACATTTATTGATACATTTTAGATATACATAATGATAATGCTCATCATAGGGACTATGCATCTAAAAATGATAATATCCTCTTTTCCCCACTCCTGCCAACCTCCCTCTTCTCCGTATATGCAAAAGGTTTGTTTCTATTTTTCCTTCTAATTTTACTTTTTTTTCTTGTTCCTTTCTTCTTCCCCCTCCTTTGTTTCCCTTCCCATTTGAACATTTAGGCTGACTTTGAATATAGGAAAAATCCTGCCTTAGCCTATCAGTACTGGGGATTGCGGGCATGCACCACCACCTCACCTGAGGATACCTGTTGTAAAGGAGGCAAAATAATGATTTGACCTGGAAAAACTGATTCTCAAGGTCAGATGTAGTTTTTTTCTTTTCTAAGAAAAGACTTTTCTTTAACTTTAATAAAACAAAAATGCTAGTCAGTGTTCCACCTATGCAGGTAATTTGAGTTTGAATACCTGAGTTGAACAGATGAACCACCTCAGAATCTTGATATTATCTGACTTTGTTTATCCACATCAATTAATTCAGAGGAATGGCCTTTATATTGGCTGGGGATACCTCAGTTTTACGATTTAAAAATTGTCTTGGCTGGGGTTCTCACTCAGTGGCAGAGTGTTTGCCTAGCGTGTTCAAGGCTGTGGGCTTAATTCCATCACTGTTCTTCCAAGCCAGAAAATATTTTTCTTCCTTTGGTTTTTTGAGATAGGGGCTATATAGCCCAGGCTGACCTTCAATTTACTGTAATCCTGCGTCAGCCTCCTGAGTGTTATGATTTCAGGTGTGTGCTACCACCCAAGACCTCAAACTAGGATGTTTGAGATCAATTTTTAATTTTTTTTTTTTTGTTTGTTTGTTGTGTTTGTTTGTTTTTGAGACAGGGTCTTGCTTTGTAGTTCAGGCTGGCCCTGAGCTCAGCCTCAAACTCACATCACATCAATCCTCCTGCCTCTGCCTCCCGAGTGCTGGGATTACAGGCGTGAGCCACCACGTTCTGCACTGTGGTATGTGGTGCTGATTGCTGCTGGTGTGAGTCTCCACACCCAGTATTGTATGTGGTACCGGAGGATCGAACCCGGGCCCTTGCACTTGCAAGAAAGGTGCTGGAACCACTGAGCTAACTCCCTGGCCCATCAATTTTTAATTTTTATATTTCTAGGAACTTAACTGATTGCTTTACAGCAGATTTATACCACTGTATCTACCCTGCTTAAGAACTAACCTGAAATTGGTTTCAACAAAACAGTTTGTTTTGTCCTGCGAAATAATTAGGTTTAAGGCCTAGAACTTTTAAAGACAAAGCCTCAGATCATTTACCAACTATCCTCCTATTCAAAGGAAAAGATGATCTTGTGATACTTTGTGGGTGGATCAAAGATGGGAAGGAGCCTTCTCTAGTACTAGAGATAGGAGGGGTACATCTATTCTTCCTAGTGGCTTTAGTTTAGATTGGTGGCAGGTCATTGAATATACATGGACCCAGAGGAGCAGGGAGAATATCAGCGAAGTAGACCTGGAGTAAAAAGGAAGGGCTGGCATTCCTGGTTCTTAGAATGAAGTTGTGTAGTAGACAGGAAAGCAGACATGGATTTCAAAAACCACACAGTAATTTCTTCTGCCTTGTGCTAGTTCTTCTTGTGATAAGAGTTGAGTAGGATTTGTAAAATTTAAACTGCTGGCATCTGTTTTTTCAGGTTTTCCTTGAAATGTCCAAATTCCGTAGGTTCTTTTGTTTTGATCCACTCTGGCTGACCTTGAACTCTTGAGATTCCTCCTGCCTCTCCATGCATACACCACACCGAGTGTGGACTTTTTAAAAAATTCTTTATTTCTTTATTAAATTTTCGTTTTTTGAGACAGGGTCTCACTCTGTAGTTCAGGCTGGCCTTGAACTCACTGTATTCCTGAAGCTGGCCTTGAATTCTCAGCAATCCTCCTGCCTCTGCCTTTGCCTCTGAGTGCTGGGATTATAAGCATGAGCCACCGTGCCTGGCATTGTGGTATATGGAACCACTGGGATTGAACTAGACCTTGCCCTTGCCAGAACCACGGAGCTAAATCTGTAGCCCCAGATTAGTAATTATTTTAAAAAATCAACCAGCTGCTAGCAGGTGATGTAGCTCAGTGGTAGAGAGCACTTGGCTAGTAGTGTAGGGCTCTGGGAATGATCTATAGCACCACAAAAAACCCAAAAATTAGCTTTTAGGTCAGTGTGGCTCCCTGGGAGAACATGTACTTAGTATTATAAGGGCCTTGTGGGCTCAATCCTTAGCACGGGAAGTGAAATAAAACCTTTAGAATAACTTTCTAAGCAAAAGTAGACTTCTGTCCATTTTCTATAGATTTTTCATTGTTGGCCTTTTTTTTAATGCCTTACAAGAAATTTTTTTATAAATCTCTTGGAGCAAAGTGTTAGCTAGGGTGTAAAACTTGTAAAAGCTCCTAGCACAAATAAGGGAATCATAATTCTTAAGAAAATAGTAGCAGATTCCGTATGCTTTATTCACCAGTGTACACTTATGTAGTAATTTGATGTTCCAACAATACTTGTTAAAGAACAGTCAGGGTTTCTACTGGAAAGGAAAATTTAGAGTTTAGTAATATCTTTTTTGGTTCTCTGCATAATCAGTGAGGCTTTAAGGAAGAGAATCTTGGAAAATGACAGGTGGAATTCTGAACTTCTGTGAATATGAAAGGGGTCAAAGTGAGGATGACTCTTGTCAAGCTATTAAATAGCCTGACCAAACTGTGTGGGCCAACTTGTAGTATCACCATTGTGAAACTCACACGCTACTTAATTGGCTTTAGTTCTTTGACCTGGTTCTGGGGAGAGAGGAGCCTTTGTCTAGATAAGTTTGTTTTTCCTTTATGCAACTTGTTCTTTGCATTGGAAGCCTCTGTATCGTAAGGTTCTTCTTATTGGTTGTTAGTACATTGTTTGCTCCATCTGCTCAGTCTGTCCAGGCTGGCCTAGCTCTGATATTTGTGTGTGTGTGTGTGTGTATTGAATCAAGGTCTCACTTTGTAGTTTGGGCTGACCTTAAATTCACTATGTAGACAAAACTAACCTTGAACTCGGTGATTCTCTTACCTCCGCCTCCGAAGTCCTATGATGTGTCACAAGTCCCAAGCTTGTGTCACCATGTCCAGCTTTCTGATCTTTTGTTAATGAAGGATAAAAGTCCATTTAAATCAAGATCATCTCTCAAGGTTTTAATGTTGGAGTATTGAGATATGTAGTTGGACATAGTCTGGGTGTGTCTAGAATGGAGAAGCAAAGAAAATTTTTCTTCCTGTAAATTGAGGGTCCTGAGTGTGAGTCAGTGATAATAATAGACTAAAAGAAGTAAGAGAGAAATAGCCAAGTTATTGGTTAACTAAGTGATTATCTAAGATTCTTTTGTTCCTAGTATTTGGGGAAGGGAGGTTTTTTTGTTTTGGTTTTTATTTTTTGGTTTTTGCTTTATTTTTTGAGACAGGGTCTCATGTAATTCATGCTGTCCTTGAACTCACTATGTCTCCTAGGCTGCCCTCAACTCAGGGTGCTCTTCTTCCTGCCTTAGACTTCCCAAGAGCTGGGATTTCAGGTATGCAGCACCAAGCCCAGCAAAAGTAGTTAATTGGTATTTGATAAGTTATATGTCAATATCCTATTCCAGGAATATTCTTAAGTACTACAGAGAAGTCTTTGGCAGAATTTCCTGGATATAGTTATAGTTAGTCTTTTTTCTCTTGATCTTTTTTTTTTTTTGAGACAGGGTCTCGCTTTGTGGTTCAGGCTGGCCCTGAGCTCAGCCTCCAACTCACATCACAATCCTCCTGCCTCTGCCTCCCGAGTGCTGGGATTACAGGCGTGAGCCACCACGCCCGGCACTGTGGCATGTGGTACTGGTTGCTATTGTTATGTGGTTACCGGGGAATCGAACCCAGGCCCTTGCGCTTGCAAGACAGGCGCCGGAACCACTGAGCTAACTCCCCGGCCCTTCTCTTGATCTTTCTATTTTTGTAATTTCCCATCCCAGCACATTTTAGAACTGTGGCCCACTTCTGTCAATAATAGCAAACTCACTAGAGTTCTTGCAAGAAGCAACAGCATATGAGGTTTGAAAAGCCTGCTGTTAATTCTGACACTCTTATTACTATTCTGTGGGTCAGGCCCTTGTCTTTGGAAGTAGCTCTTGCCATCTCTCCCCATGAAGGAGCTACCTATTGAGTAGGGTGACTGCCTGATTCACCTGACAGTTGCTCCTCCAGTAAGGTGACTACACGTGGCATGAAACCAGAAGCCAAAATCCCAGCTGTCAAACCAGCATTGTGGGAGGAGCTGGGAAGTGGAAGTTCAAAGATGATTCAGAGGTTTGTAATCTGTCCCATCAGTGATTGTAACCTGGATGAATACCCTGCAGAAAGCCATTAACCAGCTTTCTTTGGCAGCTAGTGAGTAGAGGAAATGAGGTGTGTAGGGTTAGGTGTGACAGTCCCTCAAGTGCCTCCTGTTTAGAGTTGTTTGTTTTGTTCATAGAGATTAATTAAATTTGTTTCTTCTCCCCTAGACTCCTTTCATGGTCTAGAAACCCCTTAAAAAAAGAAACAAGAGTTTTATTTCCTGTTTCACTGTAGAAGGGAATTATCCATTCACCCTCTCCTCAGGCTTGACTGCTCTTTCCTGTGATCCAACTCCAGTCAAGATTTCTAAGACTTTGTTTTGAGACAGGGTCTCAGGATGTAGCTCATTGTGAAGGATTTGGCTGGATTCAGTCTTCAATACTAGACAGAGAGCTAGAGGTGTAGCTTAATAGTAGAGTGCTTGCCTAGTTTGAATGAGATCGTAGGTTCAATCCTTAGTACTGAGAAAAAAAGAAAAAGTATGTATGTGAAAGCTGGGAATGGTAGTTTGACTATAATTCTAGCATTCAGAAAGCTGAAGCAGGAGTGTTTTACATTCAAAACTAGCTTGGGCTATGTATCAAGACTGTCTCAAATGAAAAGCAATGTATATCTGTACATTACATATACACAGAGATGTGTGGATATATGAGAGGGTACTTTTAGGGAAATTGGCTCCTGTGATTATAGAGGCTAAGAAGCCCTACAATGAACTTGGAGACCCCAAGATGCCAACAGGGTGCTTCAGTCTAATTGCACAGGCCTTAGGACCAGGAAAGCGGATGATATAATTAGTAGTCTAAATCTGAAAGCTTGAGAATCTAGTGCTGGTGTAAGTTCTAGAGTCCAAAGGCTAAATAGCCTAGAATTCTTTTTTTTTTTTTTTTTTTTAAGGTTTTTTGGTTTTTGTTTTTGAGACAGGGTCTCCCTTTGTGGTTCAGGCTGGCCCTGAGCTCAGCCTCCAACTCACATCACAGCAATCCTCCTGCCTCTACCTCCCGAGTGCTGGGATGACAGGCGTGAGCCACCACACCCGGCACTGTGGTATGTGGTACTGGTTGCTGCTGGTGTGAGTCTCCACGCCCAGTATTGTTATGTGGTTACTGAGGATCTAACCGGGAACCCGGGCCCATGTGCTTGCAAGACAGGCGTCGGAACCACTGAGCTATATCCCTGGCCCCAATAGCCTAGAATTCTGATTCCTAAAGCAAAAGTGTATACCCCAGCTCCCAGGGATAGGGCCAGTTAGCCTTTCTTCTGCTGTAGTTTTATCCAGGGCCCCAGCATATTGGATACTGTCCTCTCTGTCTTTTGGGGGTAGATCTTCTCAGTTAGTTCACTGAGACTCACATATTATTCTCTTGGAAATACTTTCACCGTAGGTATTCCTTTTCCATCCAACACAGGGCCTCAGTCCCGCTAAATACATAGACTACCACTAACCTATACTTCAGAGCCTGGTCAAATTGACATGGAAATTTTAAATTGCCAGGCATGGTGACATATTGCCTGTAATCCCAGCACTATGGGAGGCTGCTGAGGAGGATCACAAGTTCAAGCCTAGCCTGGGCAATTTAGTGACTTGGCGAGACCCTGTCTCGTAGTTAAAGTAATTTAAAAATACTTCTGATAGTATGTGTGTGTTATAGATGGCGCACATGAATCCACTCTTTTTTTGTGAAAAAAGGAAAGTTCATCCCAGTAAAGGGAGACTAAAATCTGGAAAAAATGTAGCAACTAGCAGAAAAAAGCCAAATTTATTACATCCATGTGTGGATGGGCTGACAATGGGAGAGAGAAATAGCAGCAACAAGCTAGGAGAGGTTTCATCCCTGAGTGGATGAGCTAACCAGAAGAGAAATATTAGCAGCTAACTGGGAAAAGAATTAGGCTTATATAGGTATTGGAGGGACTAAGGAATCTAGGGTAAAATGCTTATGTTTGAATCAAGAACAGTCAGCACAGATATATGGAGGCAGTCACTGGACTTGTTGGCACCCGAAAGATTGTTTTCTGTTTACTGAGAAATAGCCTATTGTTTGCTAAATAGCTTGTGAAGGATTTTCTTAAGTCAGGCATGACAGTGTCCAGTTTTGTTCTGCCCCTGGCCAATTCCAGGAAAGGGCTGTCCTGCTATTTGTGGTAGTGCACACCTGTACTCCAAGTACTCAAGGAGATGGAGGCAGGAGGAGTGTACATTAAATCCCAGCCTGGCCACTTAGTGATTTAGCAAAATCTTATTTCAAAATAAAGGGCCAAAGCTATAGCTCAGCTTGATGACCCTGAGTTCAATCCCCAATCCTGCCCCAAAACAATACAAAGAAGTCATAGAGTTTTTAAAGGTAGTAATTCATTGTTAAGGTCTGGTATATAGGGCTAAGCATAGTGTAATCCAGGCTCTTGAAGGCTGAGGCAAGAGGATCCCCACAAGTTTGAAGCCAGTCTGTGCTACACAGTTCAAGGCTAACAGTCTCAAAAAAAAGACCGTGTATACTGCTAGAGAGGGCTGTGTCCTCCGGAAGTCAGTGCAGAAGATGAGATGAGAAGCCATTGCTGGTGGTACTTCTGAAGGTTAAAGTCACAGTGGCCAAAATTGTGTACTTCTCTAAGGCATGAACAGAAGTTTGAGATTATTGGTACTACCCTGTTTGGGATTTCCTATGTAAATTGTTATCTCTTGGAGTGGTTCACCCTCCATTAAGACTACTACGAGTGAGACTAAGAAGATTTAAGACTTGCAGCTGGTTGTGGTAGTACACACCTATAATCCTAGCAGGCTGACATAGGAGGATCACTGGGAGATCTAGGCCAGACTAAACCACATAGTGAGGCCCTGTCTCAAAAAAAAACAAGAAAACGGTTGGAGATTTAGCTCAGTAGTTCCAGGGCCTGTCCTGCAAGCACAAGAACCTGGGTTGATCCCCTGTAACCACATATAATCCTGGGCATGGAGACTCACCCCCAGCAGCAATCAGTCCCACATATCACAGTGCCGGGTGTGATGGCTCAAGCCTATAATCCCACCACTTGGGAGGCAGAGTCAGGAGGATTGCTGTAATGTGAGTTGGAGGCTGAGCTCAGGGCCAGCCTAACTACAAAGCAAGACCCTGCCCCCCTCCAAAATAAATAAATAAATAAATTATCAATCAGAGTTAATGATGTTATCCATATACACTTGTTAGTATTGGAACAATGTTACCTAAGGAATTAGACGTAGAATCTCATTGGTTGGTTATAGTTTTTACTCACATTGTGCCCATTTCTTGTGACTTTGTTCTGTAAAACTTCTTGAAATGTATGACCCTAGGCAACCCATTTGGGGCCCCTCCTCTCAGGAGTTGTTTTTTTGTTTGTTTGGTTTTATTTTTTTGTTTGTTTTTTTAGAGACAGGCACTCACTTTATAGTCAGGTTGGTCTTGAACTCAGCAATCCT
>PVIR01012091.1:0-45452 GCA_004026965.1 Petromus typicus | reverse complement strand
GGCCTGCACAGTGAGTTCAAGACCAGCCTGAAGTACATAGTGAAGCTCTGTGTCAAACCTACTAACCGACATAAAAGCATAACTGAAGATCAGTCTTGGTAAATATAATTTAGAGGCAGGTTATTTGAAATATACTCACTCGTGGGGCCATTTAACAAAGATACATTCTTAGAAATGCCCGTTTTGGGGCCGGGGGTTTAACTCAAGTGGTACCACACCTACCTTGGAAGCACGAAGGCCCAGGTTTGATCCCTGTTACCACTAAAAATAAAAAGAAAGAAAAGGAAGGAAGGTGGAAAGAAAAGCCTGTTATTACTTCATCATGATGTGTCATGATCATAATATTTTATTTGCAGAGACCTGATTGGTGCAGGTCAGCTGCTTAGGGTGATCTATTAGATAGTACATGCGAGACTGAGTCTGGTGCCAGGGCAGCTCAAGTAATGAACATTTTAACTTCAGCAAACTTCCGCCTGTCCTTTAAATATGTAACCCAGGCTGGCTTTGAACTCTTGGCAGCTCTCTTGCCTCAGCCTCCATAGTGTGGGGGTTACAGCTGTCCATCAGCAAACCCTGCTTTCTCTTCTTGTCTCCACTTGCAGCCTTCTCTCCCCTCCCCTTTTTCTCTCTCTGTTCTTTTTTTTGAGACAGGCTCTCACTTTGTAGTTCAGGCTGACCTTGAGCTCAGCCTCCAACTCACATCACAGCAATCCTCCTGGCTCTGCCTCCCAAGTGCTGGGATTACAGGCGTGAGCTACCATGCCCAGCACTGTGGTATGTGGTACTGATTGCTGCTGGGTGTGAGTCTGCACACCCAGTATTGTATGTGGTTACCAAGGGATCAAACCTGGGTCCTTGTGCTTGCAAGACAAGTGCCAGAACCACTGAGCTAAATCCCCGGCCCCCTCTTTTTCTTTTTTTGAGACAGGATCTCCCTTTTGTAGTTCAGGCTGGCCCTGAACTCAGCCTTGAGCTCACAGCAATCCTCTTGCTTCTGCCTCTCAATTGCTGGGATTGCAGGCCTGAGCTACCATGCCTGGCACTGTGGTATATGGTTCTGATTGCTGGTAGGTGTGAGTCTCCATACCTGCCATTGTATGTGGTTACTGGGGATTGAACCCAGGCCCTTACACTTGCAAGGCAGGCACTGGAACCGTGGGGTTTAATCCCCATCCCTGCTTTTCTTTCTTTTTTTTTGAAACAGGGTCTCGCTTTTGTAGTTCAGGCTGGCCCTGACCTTAGCCTTGAACTACAGCAATCCTCCTGCCTCTGCCTCCCAAATGCTGGGATTATAGGTGTGAGCCACCATGCCTGGTACTGTGGTATGTGCTGGTGGGCGTGAGTCTCCACACCCAGCATTGTTTTATGTGGTTACCGGGGATGGACACTGGGACCTTGCACTGGACCTTGTGCAGGTGCTGAACCACTGAGCTAAATAAATATCCTAGCCCATGCTTTTTTCTTTTTTAGAAGTAAAAGGAGTATACTTGGAAGAATAACAATGAAAAGTATATATACATACATAAACCAGTAACATAGTCATCATTTCAAGTATTATGCAGTGTACATACTGTATTCTTCTCTTAGGGGGTTGTACAATAGATTTATTGATCCCAATGTCACAAACATGAGTTACACAAACAGTATACAGTGGTTTGTATGACATCACTAGGCAATAAAAATTATAAGAAGTACAGTTGTAACCCCAAAACAATGGTACGGTCAACACTGGGCTGCAACAGTCACCCCATGGGATTATAATGAAGCTAAAATTTAGGTGTAAGAACTCAGATCCGGATGTAATGGTGTTTATATATCTGTAATCCCAGCACTCTGGAAGAGTAAGGCAGGAAAATCATAAGTTTGAACTCAGCATGGATGGTTTAGGAAGACACTATCTCACATGTGTAAAGGAGGGATGGCGTATTTGAATGAGCAAGTTATGGTGAGTCTTATTTCCATGGGTTGAATCCCCAGCACTGCCATCAGTCAATCAGTCATCGAAAAATAAGAATATGGGGGCTGGGGATTTGGCTCAGTGGTTTCAGCATCTATCTTGCAAGCACGAGGGCCTGGATTCGATTCCCCAGTAACCACATACAATACTGGACATGAAGACTCACCTCACTAGTAATAAGTGCCTGGTGTGGTGTTTCGCGCCTGTAATCCCAGCACCCAGGAGGCAGAGGCAGGAGGATTGCTGTGATGTGAGTTTGAGGCTGAGCTCGGGGCCAGCCTGAACCACAAAAGTGAGACCCTGTCTCAAAAAACCTTTAAAAAAAAAAATGCAAAAAAAATGAGAATATGTATATAGCCTGTTCTTTCACACAACTAAATCCCAACACTATTCTCAACTGGTGCATTTCAAATCCTTTCCTGCAAGCATACAAATTTATAAATAAAATGTAACAAGCCAGAAGATGCAGGTGCATGCCTGTTTTTTCTGCCACTCTGGAAGCTAAGTCAAGATCCATGCAAACAACAGCTTTTTGTGGTGAGACCATCTCAAAATAAAAGTAGAGCAAGTTGAGCAGTAGTGCAGCATTCCCTGGGTTTGGGTTGACAGTAACAGAAAATTATACTGTACCATACAGACTCATTGGTGTGTACTGTCTTAAAAGTTTTGTGTCTTTGGTTTTGAACCCTTTTTCTGTCAGTTCTTTATAGTGTTCTTCTAAAGCTATTTTATGGTGCTCCTTTTTGTTGATGAACCATGTGTTTATTTCTCATATCTCACTACTATAAATATATACATTTGTGTGGCTGGAGATTTAGCCCAGTAGTTCTGGGGCCTGTCTTGCAAGTGCAGGGTCCTGAGTTCAATCTGGGTAACCTTGTACAACAATGCTGGGGGTAGACTTAAACGCCCACCAGCAATCAGTACCAGTACCACAATGCTGGGTGTGGTGGCCTATAATCGCAGCACTCAGGAGGCAGAGACAGGAGAACTGCTGTGAGTTCGAGACTATCCTGGGCCTCATGAGTTCAGGGCCAGTTTGTACTACAAAGCTAGACCCTGTCTCAAAATAAAACAAAAAATGACCCGATACATTTGTAAAAAGATAGTAATGCCACTGTTGTTAGGGAAATTCAAGTCAATACCAATGAGACACAGCATAAGCCAAGTCTTAAGATGACTAGATTAGAAAGATCACATTAACTGTAGCAAATAATGTTGGTGAGAAAGTGGAGGAACTAGAGCCTTATAAACCTTGGTGGAGTGTAAAATTGTTTAACCACTTGGAGAAATGGTTCAGCAGTTTCTTAAAAAGTTCAGCATATACCTACCATGAGTTCCATTTCTGTGTACTTGCCAGGGAGTCAAAAAAATAGATGCATTATACAAAGGTTTATATAGATTTTCATAGCAGCTTTACTTGTAATAAGGCAAAAAATGGGAAAAAAAACTAGTATCGGGCTGGGGAGTTAGCTCAGTGGTTCCGCTGCCTGTCTTGCAAGCGCAAGGACCCGGGTTCGATTCCCCGGTAACCACATAACAAACTGGGTGTGGAGACCCACACCCAGCAGCAACCAGTACCACATACCATAGTGCCGGGCGTGGTGGCTCACGCCTGTAATCCCAGCACTCGGGAGGCAGAGGCAGGAGGATTGTGATGTGAGTTGGAGGCTGAGCTGAGGGCCAGCCTGAACCACAAAGCGAGACCCTGTCTCCAAAAACCTAAAAAAAAAAAAAACCAAAAAAAACTAGTGTCTTCCTACAGATAAATGTATAAATGCATTTTTTATGAAATAGAATATTAACAATTAAAAACAATGAAGCAGATGGTCGGGATTTAGCTCAGTGGCTCCAGTGCCTGTCTTGATAGCACAGGGTCCCTGTTTGGATCCCTAGTAACCACATACAGCAATGCCAGGTATGGTGATTCACACCCACTGGCAATTAGTACCACAGACCACAGGGCTGGGCATGGAGGCTCATGCCTGTAATCCCAGCACTCGGGAGGCAGAGGCAGGAGGATTGCTGTGATGAGAGTTTGAGGCTGAGTTTAGGGCCAGCCTGAACTACAAAGCGAGACCTCCGCCCCCCCAAAAAACCCCAAACAATGAAGCCGAAGAAACGTCAGAAGAATCACACCAAGTGGAAAGAAATGGATTAAAAAATAGGATATTCCAGGGCCGGGGAGTTAGCTCAGTGGTTCCGGCGCCTGTCTTGCAAGCGTAAGGGCCCGGGTTCGATTCCCCGGTAACCACATACCATACTGGGCATGGAGACTGACACCCGGCAGCAGCCAGTACCACATATCACAGTGCCGGGCGTGGTGGCTCACGCCTGTAATACCAGCACTCGGGAGGCAGAGACAGGAGGATTGCTGTGATGTGAGTTGGAGGCTGAGCTCAGGGCCAGCCTGAACCACAAAGTGAAATCCTGTCTCAAAAAACCTAAAAAAAAAAAATAGGATATTCCATTTATATAAAACTGCAAGGAAAAAGGCAAACTAAGTAACGTGGCAAAAGAAAGATCCGTGTTTGAAGTTGAGGAAGAAAAGGCCTTGATAGATAAAGGTGATAAATTCAGTTTATTTACTTGATTTCAGATGTGTATGGAATCAGATTGTAGCTGTTTTTTGTTTGTTTGTGTTTGGTTTTTTTGTTTGTTTGTTCTCTGGGTTTTGTTTGTTTTGTTTTTTTTGAGGTAAGGTCTCTCTTTGTAGTTGAGGCTGGCCCTGAGCTCAGCCTCAAACTGACATCACAGCAGTCCTGCCCTGCCTCCTGAGTGCTGGGATTTTGGGCATGAGCCACCACAACTGGCACTATGGTGTGTGGTACTGATTGCTGGTAGGCTGAGTCTCCACACCCAGTATTGTTGTATGTGGTTATGGGATCCACTGGGCCCTTGGGTTTATATAAGACAGGCTCCAGAACTGCTGAGCTAAATCCCCGGCCCTGTGTTTGGTTTTTTGAGACAGGGTCTCAGTCTCACTAGGTAGTTCAGGCTGGCCTCAAACTCACTACATAGTCCAGGCTGGCCTCGAACTCATGGTATCCCTCCTGCCTCAGCCTCCAGAGTAATGGGATTAACAGCATGCCCCACCATTCCAGGCATAGATTTTATATTTTGAATATGTTTATTTCATTGTTTGTATCTTATATTTTAAAGCAGTTTTTTAAAAGTTGCATTGAGGCACACTGAGCATGTAATCTTAAACTTTTGCAAATATTTCTCTAAGACAGGTTGATGGAAGTGAGTCAGAAGAGTTTACAATCTGAATTTACATTGTCACTGACGATTTAATCTTTAAATACTGTGCTTCTGGGACTGGTGGCGCATACCTGTGATCCTAGCACTGGAGAAGTTGAGGTCGGGGAATACCTGAGAGTTGGAGGCCATCCTGGGCTACAGAGTGAATTCAAGACGAGCCTGAGCTACATAGCAAGACCCTGTATCAGTAAACAAAATAAAACATACACACGTATTGCTAGCCTGTGTATTTGAAAGTGCTCATTTCTGCTGTTTCTCAACACTGGGTTAGGTTAGTCATTGTTTTCTTCCCTACTAATTGGATAGGTAAAATGACATTGTGGATTTGATTTTTCTCTTTTACTGTAAATGTTTACCTTATGTTTCTTGATTATTTTTATTTTAATTATCTTTACTTCTGTGAAATGTCTTTGTTCATTTATCTGTTTTCTTTTCCTTTTACATCAGGTGAGCTGATTTTGGCAGGACTGTAGACACTGAAGTGTAGAGAAAGGGGAATTTGGGGCCATGGATGTAGCTCAGTGGCGCCGCACCTGCTTCACAAGCACAAGGTCCTGAGTTTAGTCCCCCAGTACTGAGAAAAAAGAGAAAGAATCTAGAAGCATTGGTTATTGGTTGAGTCCTGCAGCAATTTTAAGAAAAGGCAAAAATGTCCATTTATCAGAATTATTTTCTAATGAAATATAGGATTTAGTGAGTCACTAGGCTTTTTTTTGAGCAGTTGTACCGCATACAATTTTAGTCACAAAACTGCTTGATATTTGGTGATTGATTAGTTTATTTGTTATAAATGTGCATATGAGCACAAACACTGATCAAGTTTAATAACTTATGCTTTAATCAAAGCAAATTTCTTTACCTTTTTTCTCTCCAGTTGGAAGATGCTGGCTCAAGTAGTTTAGATAATCTACTAAGTAGATACATCTCAGGCAGCCACCTACCCCCACAGCCTACAAGCACCATGAATCCTTCCCCAGGACCCTCTGCCCTTTCTCCAGGATCATCAGGTAATATAAATAAGGATATTGCCCTTTTTACCACATTTTTTTAAAGCTTGTTAATATCTTCAGTTATTCAGAGTTCTCCAGAGAAACAGAAGCAAAGGGGAGGCATCATAAGGATGGATGTAGTGGTGTAGAAACAGATTAATCTGTCTCACAGAATTGGCTCACACAATTCTGTCATTGTGGGTACTCAGGTCCCACATGTACAGGCGAGTTGTAGACAGGAGACTCAGGGAGGGGGTCTTGTGCATTACAGTCCAGAGTCTGGCTTCTCAAGGTCTTCAGTCTTCAGCTGGTTGATTGAAACCACTGACACTGTGAAGGATAATTGATTTACCTCAGTCTGCTGACATAAAAATTAAACATACTTTTGAATTACATAAATCCTGAGGTTAGAACTCTTCTAGGATTTCTAAAAAGCAAAATAGGAATCTAAGAACAATAGTTCGTCATATAGCTCCCTCTAGAGTATGATCTAGTAGTTTTATTGACTGGGTCGTATTGTTCTGAAGAGGATTCTGCGGTGCTTGGGCTGTCCATCATTGCATCCAGCTCTGAAATCCAGGGATTTCTGCCCTGGGTTATAGCGGTCTTGAATTGTGAACATTCCTGATTTGCATTGGTACTCAATTTGTCTTAACTTTTTTTAGGTTTACCTAATTCTCATACACCTGTGAGACCCCCTAGTACTTCCAGTACTGGCAGTAGAGGCAGGTAAGTACTACATTATAAAAAGTATTATTTTCTTAAGAAAACTTTTACTTAACAAAAGTAGACTCCACAGCCTCGGTACACTTTGAAGTTTGAAGAAGGATTAAGTTATGTTGAGTTTTATGTATCTTCTTAATCTCTTCCTTCTTGGTCTTGATCTGTTATTTTGAAACAAGTCTCAAACATCATATCATTTTACCTGTGGTTATATCAGTATCACTGTCTGTTTAGTTTTAATTTTTGTTTTTTTGTTAGGTTTTTTTTGAGACAGGGTCTCACTTTGTGGTTCAGTCTGGCCCTGAGCTCAGCCTCCAACACACATCACAGCAGTCCTCCTGCCTCTGTCTCCGGAGTGCTGGGATTACAGGCGTGAGCCACCACACCCAGCACTGTGATATGTGGGTACTGGTTGTTGCTAGGTGTGAGTCTCCACACCCAGTATGGTGTGTGGTTACCAGAGATCAAACCCGGGTCCTTGCGCTTGCAAGGCAGGTGCCGGAACCACTGAGCTAACTCCCCGGCCCCTTGTTTTTGTTTTTTGAGACAGGATCTCACTTATAGTTCAGGCTGGCCCTGAGCTCAGCCCTAAACTCACAGCCATCCTCCTGCCCCTGCCTCCCAAGTGCTGGGATTACAGGAGTGAGCCACTTTTCCCGGCACTGTGGTATGTGGTTGTGATTGCTGGTGGGTGTGAGTCTCCACACCCAGCATTGCTGTATGTGGTTATGGGGGATCGAACCTGGGCCCTAATACTTGGAAGGCGGGCGCTGGTACCACTGAACTAAATTCCCGACCCATATCTGTTTAGTTTTTTATTTCTGTATTTGTTTATGTAGTAGGAATTGAACCACGAACCTTGCGTGTACTAGCCATGAACTCTGTTACTGAGCCACACCCTCATCTCTTTATTTATGTATGTATGTGTGTATGTATGTATTGTTTTGTGACAGTATATTAAATTGCTCAGGCTGGTATCATCTGATGTATTCACATCAGGAACAATGTATTAGAGAAACAGTTGTTCCTTATGTAGTTTTACTTTTCTTTGTTTTTCATTGAAATGCCTTGCCCCCTGTATTTGTCTGTTTTGGCATTTAGATCAGGCAGTCTCATTAGATTCAGGTTGGATTTGAGGAACAGAGGGCAAGAACTCTGCATGGCAGTGTGGTACACTTCTGTCGGCACAGTATCAGGTTGGGAATTTTGTTTGGCTCTGTGGTAGCTTCTGATCATGATATTTTTTCTTTTTCTTTTTGCTTGAAAAGTGGTTTTTGTTTGTGGTCCCCCCCCCATATTCAGCAACAGGTTCAGGCCCTTATGCTTGCAAGGTAATCACGGTATCCCCAGTTGGAAATGTGTTACTCTAATTGTACTGTTCCTTGTTTATTAGCTTGGAATGCTCCTGTAAAGAGAAACTTATTCATCAGTTATTAGGTTATAGGTGAAGGAAATTAAATTCTCTGTTTACTTGTTTTCATGATAATGACTTAATTACCAACAGGAGTAACCACTGAGTTTTTTATTATTGCATTTATTAAATAATATACACAAATATATTTTTTGTTTTAATTCATTTGCTTATGATTTTTATTGGTATCTTAAATTATTCAAATTCTGTCCTGTCAGATTTTTGGGGTTTGCTCTCTTTAGCCCTTTCCTGTAATTCTAGTAGTCTTTGAAAGGCTGTTGATTTCCCAGGAAATGATACCAAGTTCATCTTGTATGTTTCTTGCCTCTATTGTGGAATTTCCTGTTTTCTTAGAAATCTTTTTCATATTAATGGGAAAATAGTGTTTGTAGACAGTATTCTAAATTGCTATGGTTACTCACTCCCCAAATTGTTGACCATTTATTTCTTTTCATTAGATAGAGTTAAGAAATCGGAGTGTGTGTGCTCTTTAAGATAAAGAACTGTCTGTTGGTTGTGTTTTTACTCTTTTCTACTTTGAATCATTCAATATAGAATACTAGTTGTTACGTGAATATTCTGTGTGTGGGAAAATGAATACTGGCCCTGTTAAATATTTAATAACCTTTTTAGTGATGCTTTAAATAATCAGTACTTTTAGAAGAGAAATACTGAGTGAAAATAGTGTTCATTTTCAGTAGCAATGCAGTCTTACTAGTTCTTCATTTCTCTCAGTAATTTTGCTCTCTGCTCCAGATAAAAGCGCCCAGTGTTGTCCTCTTGTCAATCATAACATTGATCCAAATAAGATATTCCAGGTTGTTTGTTACAACTCATCATTCTCTGTTTTGAATTTCCATCTTCTAAAAGCTAAAATAATCTTTTCTTGTTTGAGATTCCATGAGCCACTATGACAGGTGTGTGATATTTCTTAAATGTTTGAGGAAGTTGAGAAGAGTAAAAGCAACAGTCAGTGACATTTTATACTGTAAGTTGAACATCCCTAGTGTGGACATCTGAAGTCTAAGACATTGCATTGCCAACTTGATGCCAGCAATGGAAAATTCCAGTTGCCACCTGACTTCTTGTGGTGGCCTGAATAAAATACAGGTTAAACTAACATGTTACCTAAAATTATCTTCAAGACTAAATGGGTAAAATGTGTAAGAAGCAGAGATAAATTTTGTGTAGAATCGAGTCCTCTCCCCAAGACATTTCATGATATGTGTCTAAATACAGTGGTACCTTGTTTTGTGAACTTACCTTCCACGATTCTGGAAAATATGGCCATGTTTGTGTTTGTGTGGGAAAGATGGCCATGGTCATGTTTGTTGCCTGATCTAGAGTTTGCACAAAAACAAAAACAAAATTTTTTCAAATACTTCTGTTAGCAAACCAAATTGTCTTGTAATTGTAGTTGCATTTGTGAACTGAGGTACCACTGTATTTCAAAAACCAAAAAAATCTGTTGCTGAAACCGTTCTGGTGCCAAGCAGTGCAGATGAAAGTACTCAATGTGTACTGGCCTGGAGAAGTGATTGTTTACCAAACTCTTAGATGATTTATTATAATTACCTCAGCCATAAAATTTATTTCTAGGGTCTTCTGAGTGTTAGATTCACATTTTTAAAAGAGATTTGAAACTAGATTTATACTACTTAGGTACAATGAGATATTCTCACCTTTTCTGAGGTAATTGTCTATTGTGATTCTCTTTAACAAACACTACTGTTAATTAGTTTTTTATACCCTGCAATCAACTGTGTGACCGTGTTCTTGTTCTTCATTAGCTGTGGGTCATCAGGAAGAGCTGCTGAGAAGACAGGTCTTAATTTCAAATCTGATCAAGTGAAAGTCAAGCAAGAACCTGGGACTGAAGATGAGATCTGTAGTTTTTCAGGAGCAGTGAAACAGGAAAAGACTGAGGACGGGAGGAGGAGTGCCTGCATGGTAAGTTCCTGCCGGGTCGCTTCACTGGTTGGAATATGTTAGATTGAAGAGAGGTTGTAGAGTGTTTATTCATCTTTGAATTTTTATGCCTGACGTGAGACAAGTACCTCTTGTTCTGACTCAGTTTTTTTATCTAAGAGGCAGGTGTAATTCATCAAAAGAACTTTAGAGCGTTAAGGATTTCATGAACTAAGTCCTCATTTAAAATTATTTTTGAATTTATATTTAGTATTTTTCCCTTGGTAGTGAATTGAATTCTGTCTTGTTCTGAATTTGTTAATCATAGGCCAGGAATTTAGTGCAAATCGTATCACACCTACCTTGCAAGCACAAGGGCCCAAGTACAATTTTCTGTGCTGCCTCCCCCCCAAAACCCATGATTTGTTAATTATTTCAGTATTCATAGTGAAACTCAGGCCACAAAGATTCCGTAGGTGTTACTCTTCTTTACTTACGAGCTTAGCATTAAAACTGCTGTTAAAAAGTTCATTGATAAGAAACTTTTAGGACGAAAAGTTGGGATGACCATTCTAGAGTTCCTAGGTTAGAATATTTTATTAAATTTATAATACAGAATGAAGAAAGGCCAAAGCCCCTCCTTCTTTGAAAGTTTGATGTTTGTGTTTTTCTTACCCAGGCTTTGGTTGTACTTCTTCTTACATGGTTGGCACATAGGAATTTCATTTCAAACTAATAATGTATTTGCTGCAGTAAATATAGATTTAGAAATGAACAAATATAGGCTTTCAGAGCAGGTTTTAGAGCAGAGTCACCTCTTCAAAACTTGTTCTAGATCTGGGGATTTAGCTTAGTGGTTCTGGCACCTACCTTGCAAGTGGAAGGTCCATGGTTTGATCCCCAGTAACCACATACCACAATGCTGGACATGGTGGCTCACGCCTTAATCCCAGCACGAGGAGGCAGGAGGATTGCTGTCAGTTCAAGGCGTACCTGGGCTGCATAGTGAGCTCGGGGCCAGCCTGAACTACACAGTGAGATTCTGTTTCAAAAAAAGAAAAAAGTTTTTCTAGTTAGTACCATCATAAAAATGGCTCAAGGATGGTGAAAATATAAGATTTATTTTACATGCAGTTTTCCTATATTGTGGTCAGAAGGATGTGACAGAATTCATTAAGTTTTGTGTTAAGGGCCGGGGAGTTGGCTCAGTGGTTCCAGCACCTGTTTTACAATCGCAAGGACCCGGGTTCGATCCCCGGTAACCACATACCATACTGGCGTGGAGACTCATGCCCAGCCAGCAGCAATCAGTACCACATACCACAGTGCCGGGTGTGGTGGCTCACGTCTGTAATCCCAGCACTCGGGAGGCAGAGGCAGGAGGATTGCTGTGATGTGAGTTTGAGGCTGAGCTCAGGGCCAGCCTGAACCACAAAGCGAGACCCTGTTTCAAAAAACCTTTAAAAAAAAAAAAAAAAGTTTTGTGTTAAAGTCTTGCTGAGTTGACTAAGTTGGCCTCACACTTGGAGTCCTCCTACCTTAGGTCTCCCAGATAGCTGTGATTTATGAGTGTCTGCCGCCATACCTGGAATGCCTCTCAAATGCTCTGCAACAGATCCTGGTTAGAGATACCATGTGTCATGATTACCTCTCTATACCTGTGTGCCACTCTATACCTTTTTTGAGTGTTACTTTCATTCCTTATGTCACTAATAGAATTTACAAAATAGTTTTAAATCAGTATATATGTATGCATAATGACATTTTTAAACACACATTGCATAAAATAAGGTTTAAATTGTTTTTCAAGAATTTGTTTTTCTTTTGTTTTAGTTGAGCAGTCCTGAGAGTAGCTTGACACCACCTTTGTCAACCAACCTGCATCTAGAGAGTGAGTTGGATGCATTAGCAAGCCTGGAAAACCATGTGAAATCTGAACCTGCAGATAGGAATGAAAGCTGCAAGCAGTCTGGGCTCAGCAGCCTAGTTAATGGAAAGTCTCCAATTCGAAGCCTCATTCACAGGTCGGCAAGGATCGGTGGAGATGGCAGCAACAAAGACGATGACCCCAATGAAGACTGGTGTGCTGTCTGCCAAAATGGAGGGGATCTCTTGTGCTGTGAAAAATGTCCGAAGGTCTTTCATCTAACTTGCCATGTTCCAACACTTCTTAGCTTTCCAAGGTACCAGTGAAGTGATTGGTTTTGTTGTTTTCATGAGCCAAAAATACAGCAGAACTTTGTTAGACAAATTGGCCTTCTTAATCAATGTGAAATATTTCTGTGAAGCAGGGTCAGTTATTTCTTTGGTATTAACTTTCAGAGAAACTATTAACAAATTAATAAAATGTTCATAATTTAATAGAACATTAATGATAGGTTTCCTCTTCTGGCCTTTATATTCATTGTAAGTAAATTAGATAAAACTGTTAAGAGGAGTGAGGAGTTGTGGTCAGTGTGCTGAAGAAAGTCTTGTTTTTTATTGATTGATTGATAAGTATGTATGTACTGGGGATCAAACCTGGGGCCTTGGACATGCTAGGCAAGTACCCTACCACTGAGCTGCACCCTGAGCCTCAGAGGTTATTATGTAAGTCTGATTCTATCAACCTTAGTAAGATCTGCAATAGTTTATTTATGAGTACAATTTAGTTGGAGGCAGCTCTTTTGGATAATGCCCAAAACTTAATTTTTCTAAAGTTCTAAAGCTTTCAGAAAGCATTTTAAAGGAAAAAAGCAAGTCCTTTTTAAAAAAAAATATATATATACATTCAATGTCTTGAATTTTTGGGAGCACATAGCTTCCTCTGTACATTGGATGCAGTTAATTGGTAATATCTCCTCCAGTATTTTTTTTTTTTTTTTTTTTAGGTTTTTTGAGACAGGGTCTCACTTTGTGGTTCAGGCTGGCCCTGAGCTCAGCCTCCAACTCACATCACAATCCTCCTGCCTCTGCCTCCCGAGTGCTGGGATTACAGGCGTGAGCCACCACGCCCGGCACTTTGGTATATGGTACTGGTTGCTGCTGGGTGTGGGTCTCCACACCCAGTATTGTTATGTGGTTACCGGGGAATCGAACCCGGGTCCTTGCGCTTGCAAGACAGGCGCCGGAACCACTGAGCTAACTCTCCGGCCCTCCTCCAGTATTTTGCAGGTTTCTTTAGGGCTTTACCTGTTAGTAGCTGGTTGGAATATCTTTTCATCCAATAGTTTTGAAATGGTCAAGCTCAAAACAAACATTCATAGGTGAGGGCTGGTGGCAAGCAGATAGTAAAGTAGATCAGATATGGTGAGCTAAGTCATAAAACCTGTAGTTTGGTCAGAATTCTACAGTGAACACAGGTGGGCAGCTTACTAATTTCTAGGTATCATTATCTATGTCTATAAGGAGTGGAGTTTGGTTTAAAAGAACTCTTTATCCTCTCTTCAGTTTAATCTTCAGCACTGAAGAAAACTAGTAAGTAAACAGTGCTAAAAGATTTTTCTGAAGTATAAATTTTTTTTTTTTGAGACAGAGTCTTGCTCTGTAGTTCAGGCTGGCCCTGCGCACACTATATATCCTAGGTGAGCTGTCAACTCACAGCAGTCTGAGTGCCGGGATTAAGGCATGAACCACCATGACCAGCATTGTAGTACATGGTACTGATCGCTCCTGGCGTGAGTCACCATGCCTGGCATTGTTGTGTGTGATATTACCAGGGATCGAACTTGGAACCATGTGCTTGCAAGGCAGGTGCCGGAACCACTGAGCTAAATCCCCAGCCCTTGAATTATAATTCTTAACTGAATCTTAGAAGGTATAGTAATATTGCTAGAGATATAATAAAGGACCTTCTTTTTATTCTTTCAGGGAAAAAAAACACGTCTTGAAATTAAGACTTAATGAAATTTTTCTTTGCTTTGATAGTAACATCTACTGATACATCAGGATTTTGGGTGTGAATGCTTTCTTTTAAAGACACATATCTTTTTCTTTTTTTTTTTTTTTTTTTGAGGCCAGTTCTTGCTTTGTAGTTCAGGCTGGCCCTAAGCTCAGCCTCCAGCTCACATCACAGCAATCCTCCTGCCTCTGCCTCCTGAGTGCTGGGATTACAGGCGTGAGCCACCACGCCCGGCACTGTGGTATGTGGTGCTGATTGCTGCTGGGGTGAGTCTCCACGCCCAGTATGGTATGTGGTTACCAGGGATTGAACCTGAGCCCTTACGCTTGCAAGACAGGCGCTGGAACCACTGAGGTAAATCCCCGGCCCTAAAGACACAAATATTTCAAAAGAACTACAAAGTGTTGACACAAATCAGTTGGAACAGTCCCTAGGTTTTGTCACTGTACACATACATCTAGATGTGTCTGGTGTGTGTATGTGTGGAGAGAGACAGAAAGGCAGGGTGGGAGAGAGGAAGGGAGGGAAGAGGAATGAATAAGTCATTTTGGAATTTCTAATTTTTATAGAAATCCTGTTAAAAACAAAATATAGATTTACCTTAGTTTTAGATATATGCTTATGCTTCCAGGTATGTGTTTCTGTATTCTGGTTTTTGATTACATAGAAAAAAGATGATTTATTGTTGGCATGTGTAGCATAATGTTAGTATATTTTGGGAAGGCTGTAGG
The DNA here is from genome assembly GCA_004026965.1 of Petromus typicus. NCBI lineage: Eukaryota > Metazoa > Chordata > Mammalia > Rodentia > Petromuridae > Petromus > Petromus typicus. The sequence goes on along the minus strand of PVIR01012091.1, from coordinate 30,589 downwards.
AGGCTTGAGTCAGGGTTTTGCTTTGTAGATCAGGCTGACCCTCAATTCACTGCAATCTATGCTGGCTTCAAACTTGCAGCAATCCTCCTTCCTCAGCCTCTCGAGTGCTGGGATTACAAGCATGCATCACCATTCCTGGCTTGTTAACATATTTAATAAATGTCAGAACAGCGCAAGAGACCTATGGAACTCCATATGCTTTATTCTTCTAGTTTTGTGTATCCTGTTCTCTTTGGGTTTTTGAGACAAATCTCCATAGTTCACGCTGTCCTTGAACTGAAAATGTAGCCCAGGCTGGCCTGGAAATTGTGGCAATCCTCCTGGCTTTGCCTTTGGTGGGATTACAGGTGTGAGCTACCACGTCTGGCTACTCTTGTTTTTTTGAGATAGGGTCTGACTGTGTAGTTCAGGTTTGCATTGAACTCATGATCCTCCTGCCTCAGCTTGCCTGTGTGCTAGGATTACACATGTGCATCACCACACTCCACTTCGCTACTCTTATTATTGGGGATTTAGGTCCATGCTAATGCAGAGACCTGAAAGAATTGGCTTTAGGACTCATGCTGCAAGTACTGATCAGCACTTTTGTTCTTGCTTAATGGAGAGATGCCATTTTATATTTTTGCAGAATGTAATCACTTGGGGATGCCTGAGAAAAGTTTCAAGAAGTTTTTATACACAACTGAGAAGATTTGATATATACAGCATTTCTTTTTTCAAAAAAAATAAATTGAAAATTAAGCTTGAATATAGGGAACTTCCTTTTCTAGGGTATCCTTGGTTAATTGTTACATGAACTGATCGTATTTTTTCTCCCTTTTAGTGGGGAATGGATATGCACATTTTGCAGAGATATTGGGAAGCCAGAAGTTGAATATGATTGTGATAATTTGCAACACAGCAAGAAGGGGAAAACGGCACAGGGATTAAGCCCAGTGGACCAGAGGGTAAGTGCTGAATAAATGATTTGTTATTAAGGATGCTAAAGTTGTTTGCCTACACACACTCACACATCCTCCCTCCCTTTCTTCCCCTTTCCCTCTCTCTCTCTGTCACTGTATAATATGCACATGACCTGATACAGTTTTACTTTTCAGATGGTATATTGATGATTTCTGAAATCTTCAGCCCTTAGTGCTAGGCCTTTAGATTTAGCTTCTTCAATCTTCTTTTTTTTTTAGTTTTTGAGACAGGGTCTTTGCTTTGTGTAGTGCAGGCTGGTCCTGAACTCAGCAGTCCTCTTGCCTCCACCTCCCATGTGTTGGGATTACAAGCATGAGCCACCACACCCAGCACTGTGCTACATGGTACTGATTGCTAGTTGGCGTTGTTGTATGTGGTTACTAGGGATCAAACCCTGACCCTTGCACTTGCAAGGCAGGAGTCGGAACCACTGAGCTAAATCTCCGGCCCTATCTTAATATGTCCTAACAAAAATCTTGACATTTAATCATCCTTAGAGAACAAGCATGAACATTAAAAACTGTTCCTTCCTGCATTATTAAATGGCAGTACCGTTCACCTTTTGTTCATACAGTGGACCAGTAAACCCTTGAGTTTGGACCACTCTGAAAGACTATGACTGGAATTTTAGTTTTAGTTTTCTTTGTTTTTTTTGCGGTTCCCAGGATCAAACTCAAGACCTTGCACTTGCAAGGCAGGCAGCGGTGCCACTGAGCTAAATCCCCATCCTTGAAATTTTAGTTTTAACTTAGGACAGAAGTCTTGAGTTATGACCCAAATGCTGGCCACTTGTATTTCCAGATGGTCTCAGAAATTTTCACCCGTAAAGGGTTTTGGAAGGAACATTACAACATTCTTTCCTGTGTGGGGTTCAGAAATCCCAATGTCTCTCAAAGGACACAGATCTGCCTGTTTATAGGAGAGAGACTTTGAGGGCTGTGTAAGGAGCCTGAGCCTCCAGTTGACCAGCTTGCGTTACAGCCAGTCTTCAAGAATGAATTGAGTTTGTAAGTTACGGGTCCTACTAGAAACCTATTAGAAATAAGACGAGTATGGTACCATTTTCTTACTGCCTCCCACCATTACTATCCTAGAAACTCATCATGATCTTATCTGAACTATTATAATAATTACATTATTCTTCACCCTATTTTTTTAGTTTGTTTTATGATAGTGAAATTTTTTTTTTTTGAAACAGAGTCTCATTATGTAGTTTAGACTGGCCCTGAACTCACTATGTGGCCTGATTGGCTTTAAACTCTAGGAAATCCTCCTGGTTCTGCCTCTTGAGTGTTGGATTATAGATATGAGCTGCCATGCCCAGCTTCTTCTTCTTCTTCTTCCTTTTTTTTTGAGACAGGGTCTCTTTTTGTAATTCAGGCTGGTCCTGAGCTTAGCCTCAAACTCACATCACAGCAGTCCTCCTGCCTTTGCCTCCCCGAGCGCTGGGTTTACACGTGTGAGCCACCACGCCCGGCACTATGTGACCGATTGCTGTTGGGCATGAGTCACCATGCCCAGCATTGTTATATGTGGTTATGGGGGTTGGACCTCAGGACTTTGTGCTTGCAAGGCAGACACCGGAACCAATGAGCTAAATTTGAAAAATCTTTCCTCCACTGTCTTTAAAAAATGGATGTGTTTTTAGGATGTACAAACCTACATTAAAAGGGAGTGGAAAGTGAGTATGGTGGCAGGTACTTGTAGTGTTAGTACTCAGGAACCAGACATAGGAGATTGTGAGGTCAAGGCCGCCTGCATTACATGTAGCAAGACCCTGTTTCAAAAAAAAAAGTTTGAATGAATAGAAATTGGCAAATATAAACTATATTTTGATTTACTGTTGTATAAAAAAAGATTATTTTTATTTATTTTTATTTAGTATCATGGATCAAACTCAGGTCCTTGTGCTTGCCAGGGAGGCATGGTTCCACTGTACTAAAAGATTATTTTTAACTGAATAGAGAAGACAGTTTTTATTTATTTTAACTCCCTTATAGAGCCATTTGTCTCACCTGCCTCAGAATTACAGTGAGATGCAACAGTGGAAATTTAGTTGGGAATTTATTACCAGAATATTGTTGCTTTTCTATGAAGTGCTATGTAGTGCATAATATGGTGGCATAAAAAATAGATGGATTGAGACACACTTATTTGAAGTAGAATTGAACATAAGTCTCAATTAATTGGGAAGCAAGATGATTTTCTTTATGTAGTTAGGTAAATAGTATTTAGGAGGCTGATGTTCAGTTTGTTGTAATATTTTGTAATGATACCATTCTTACCCTTAAGAATATCTTCTTAGGGATCAAAATACTTTATGTGTCTCCTATTCTGTTTTGGACCAGAAATGTGAACGTCTTCTGCTTTACCTCTATTGCCATGAATTAAGTATTGAGTTCCAGGAGCCAGTTCCTGCTTCGGTGAGTTGCACTCAGTACTGCCTACTGAGTATCATACTTGAGTGTGAATTCTAGCCTAACCTGGGCTTGTATTAAGATGCAAGCTTCCTGAATAAGCTCCTCCCAGTCCTAATACCTACCTCCTCATGTTTAAAATTGTATTTATAATTGACAAATAGTTGAGTATATTTCTAGGGTACAGTTTGATGTTTTGCTGTATGTACATGTATTAGAGATTCAGTCAAGGTAATTAACACCTTCCTCAGGAATTTAGTTTCTTTTTTCCTAGTGAGACTATTACAAATCCTTTTTAGCAATTTTGAGATAGACTAATTAACTATGGTCACCATGGAGTACCATAGATTATAGTAGATCACTAAAATTTAATCTTCTTGTATAAATTTAATCTTCTTTATACTCAGCTGGGCTGAGTCTCCACACCCAGTACTGTGTGTGCTTACCGGCCCAGAACCACTGAACTAAATCCCCGGCCTCCTGTTTGTTCTTTTTACTTTTAAGATGAAGATTTTTTTAAAAGATTTTGTATAATTTTGATTTTGTATAATCTAAAAAGATTTTGTATAATTTTGTATAACTGAAATTTCATACGTTTTGATTAACACTTTCTCTGGCCTTCTTTTACCCTGACTCTGGTAATTCCGTTTTCCCTCTCCTCTCCTCTCTTTCTTCCCGCTTTTTTATTTAGATTTAATTTTGAGACAGGGTCTCGCTTTGTAGTTCAGGCTGGTCCTGAGCTCAGCCTGAAACTCACATCACAGCAATCCTCCTGCCTCTGCCTCCCGAGTGCTGGGATTACAGGCGTGAGCCACCACGCCCGGCACTGTGGTATGTGGTGCTGATTGCTGCTGAGCATGAGTCTCCATGCCCACTACTGTATGTGGTTACTGGGGATCGAACCACTGTACTTGCGCTTGCAAGACAGGCACCGGAACCGTTGAGCTAAACCCCCGGCCCTGTTCCTGCTTTTTGATGTAGGATCTCACTATGTAGTACAGGCTTCAGTCTGGCCTTGATCACTCATCCACCTGCCTCAAGTCTCTGGGGTTCAGGAATTGTAGGCATTCACTGCCTGCCCAGCCTGCCCTTTCTTTCTCCATTATGATTATGCAATTTATGGAGTGTGCTGTGATAATTTGATATGTATATACATTATGTGATGATTCTGATAATGTTTATCAACCTCTTTGGGTTTTTTGGATTATGTAAGATAAATCAATGGAAAGTCCTTAATACAGTGCCTGATAACATAAATATTTATTACATAGCCATAAATGTTATGAGAACTAAATGAATGCGATTCATTTGTTAAAATTCATTTTAAGAAATTTTATTGCTTTGATGAGAACAAGATAATTTTTTGTATTCTTTTTACTTTTTTTTTTGAGACAGGGTCTCGCTTTGTAGTTCAGGCTCACCCTGAGCTCAGCCTCCAACTCACATCACAGCAATCCTCCTGCCTCTGCCTCCTGAGTGGTGGAATTACAGGCGTGAGCCACCACGCCCGGCACTGTGGTATGTGGTACTGATTGCTGCTGGGCTGAGTCTCCACACCCAGTACTGTGTGTGCTTACCGGCCCAGAACCACTGAACTAAATCCCCGGCCTCCTGTTTGTTCTTTTTACTTTTAAGATGAAGATTTTTTAAAAAGATCAACACACATAATGGAAAGGTTATTGCACTAGAAGTCAGAAAACTTGTTCTCCTAGTCAGACATGGTGGCTCATGCCTGTAATCTCAGTACTCAGGAGGCAGAGGCAGGAGGATTGCTGTGAGTTGTAGGCTTGCCTGGGCCACATAGTGAGCTCAGATCCAGCCTGAATTACAAAGCGAGACCCTGACTCAATAAAAACCACTTTGTTCTCCTAGTTCTACCATTAATTAGCTTTATAAATGGGTAACTTGCATATTTCTGGCTTTCCTTTGTTAAAAAAGCTGTACAATAGGAGTATTTACCTAAGTTATTTCTATAATTCTAGTTTGGTTCTATATATTAGAAAGAAAATAATAAATATTATTTGAATACAAGTATATAGTTAAATTTTTTATAGTGACTTACTGTTATAAGCCTTGTTACAGATTTATAAAAATGGAGTATTACTCTGCCATAAAGAATGATAAATTGGAGTCCTTTATACTCATGGATATACCTTGAAGACATACTTATGAGTCAAATAATACACAGATGTGTAAATACTGTACTTTTATTTGGTCTGGCGAACTGAAGGTGTAAATGAGTTCTAGATATTGTGAAATAATAAAAAAATATTCAAAGGGAAAAGGGGGATTGGGATAAGTAAAGGAGGGAAAGAAAAATTTTGATTTTAGAAAGCAAATAAAACTTATGTATATAGGGGTTGGGAGTTGTGGGCAGGGCATGGGAAAAAGTGAGCGTTAAGTCATTTCACGTACTAGTCCAGATTCTCAGTGTTGATTGTGATCATAATGTATATATAAAATTCCCCAATAAAACCAATTTTTAAGAAAAGATTAAGTAAAACCCCTGGGAAATTTTTAAGTCAGTACTATTTGTTTATCCTACAGGAGGCTTTTGTATACTTAAATATAGTAAAACCAGAGGTTCTTACTTTCTATTAAGTAGGTTAAAAGTATGCTACACATATTTCCTAGCCATCTGTTATTAGATATTATAGATGTTATAGACCTGTTGTAGAATACTAAATGATAAATTGTTCAGTAGGCTGAGAAAGGATTTTTTTAAGACAGGATCTTGCTTTATAGTTCAGACTAGCCCTAAACTTATCAGGCAGTCCAGGCCAACCTCGAATTTGTTAGCAATCTTTTTGCCTCCACCTCCCAAATGCTGGGATTATAGGTGTGAGCCATCACGCCTGGCAAGAAAGGAATTTTAAAGCACAAAATGGTCTAGACAGATGGATAATGTCTTGCATAATTAGCAATCATCTGATTCTAGAAAGTTGATTTCATCATTAAGTTCAGAGCTGGGCACGCCTATAATCCCAACACTTAGGATGTAGAAGCGAGAGCATTACTGAAAGTTTGAGGTTAGCCTGGACTACATAGTAAGTTCAGGGCCAGCTGAAACTACAAAGCAAGACCTGTCTCAAAGAGCAAAACTGTACAAAAATCAAAAAAGCAACATCTTTAAGTTCAGGAGCTTCACATTATGTAACTTTCAGATGTATTCTTTTCATGGAACACTATATTTAAGTAGTTTCTTTGAATTATATCTCAAGTGTAAAAAATGTTAGGCCAAAGGTGGAGTCAGAACACTAACAAGTCTTAAATTGTTGTTAAGCTGAGACTTCTCAGACATAAATATTTTCTATGACACCTTCTTTTAATTATATCATTAATGTACATATTTCATGTTTTTTTTTTTTTTTTCCTTTCCTTTCAAAAACACTTCAGGAGTCATGAAATACTTATTGATGAGCTAAATGTGGCCTTGCATCTACTGGTAGGCTACCCTAGCTAATTCGTTTCTTTCCAGATCTGCTATTAATATATGGGACTTTTGAGACTTCCGTGGAGAATGTATATACTTTGCAAGATTTGATTTGCATGCTATGATTAGGACAGAGGTACATTTAGACCAAAGTACATTAAAGTACATTTAGCATTTACCCAAATCTGAGAGATATGCTGTGCATTTTCAGATTAAACAGTTTGGCATTTTGGAGAGCTCTGATCTACTCTTATTTATTTTAGATACCAAACTACTATAAAATTATAAAGAAACCAATGGATTTATCCACCGTGAAAAAGAAGCTTCAGAAAAAACATTCCCAACATTACCAAATCCCAGATGACTTTGTGGCTGATGTCCGTTTGATCTTCAAGAACTGTGAAAGGTTTAATGAAGTATGTTAGCTTCCAACCTTTAGTGTATTGGTTTGTTAGTTTTGTTTGCTTGTTTTGATTCTTGGATTTTGCTTTGCCTGCTGAATGAGCATTCTGATTTGATTAAATTTTTTCTGCTTCAGTTTTGTCAAAAGTAAAATTTGATTATACTCATAGTTCCAAAGAAGAAAATTTACTACGGATAATTTGGAGTATATACTTACTTAAATATAGTACATAAAGAATCATTACAGAGTGTCCCTTCTTAAATGGTTTAGCATGAATTAAGTATGGAAAGTAGTCTGAAATAAATATTGTGTAATATGATTAAAAACAGTTCGCATTTTGCAAGCTTCTAAGAAAGATATTTGTTTCTTAATTTTGCTTTTTGAGGATGAAGATGAGATATCCATTCCTCAAGAAATGTGATATATACTTTTGCCAGTGGAATTAAATTTTTTTTTTTGTTACATTTGGAATTAAGTCAAGTCTGTTATTATAGAAGGTTTTCTTTAAAGGGGAAGAAAATAAGAATAGGGTGAGAATCCATAAAGGCTTCATAAAGACACTAATCTCTTAATCTGTAGTGCTGATAAAATGTGGGTGTCATGATTGCTAAAACAAATCACGATGAAACTTTAAAAATGTACCAACAGCTATCTTTGTTAGTGTCTAGGTGGCATTTTATATAATTTAAGTTTTAGCCAGGTGTGGTGGCATATGCCTATAATCTGTCCATTGAGAGGTTGAGGCGGGAAGATTGCTATGAGTTCAAGGTCAGATTTGGTTGCATAGTAAGTTCAAGGCCAGCCTGAACTGTGTAGCAGGACCTTGTCTCAAAAGGTCAGTCAATAAAATTCTCATAAGGTGAAAAATCTAGTCACCTTTATAGTAAGTATAGAAAGTAAATTAAAAATTTAGTAAGTACAGTCTCTTTTATCTTTTTAATGGTGCTAGATGTTTTCAGATCAATATACTTTCATGAACATACACAGGTGATACGGCTTATTTTACCTGATTTATTAATAGTTAAGTAATTTGTGTTTAATATATTACCATAATGGTGAAATTGATTGTTTTATAAAAATTTTGAGCTTTTAAGATAACATTTCTTTTATCATATTTAATGAATCTTTTTCGCTTGAGTCAGTTGGTACATTTAGACCAATTTCTACTAAGGTTGACCTCACTGATTTGGAATGAGACAACTATTGAGGTTTCTCAGAAGCTTTATGGTAACAGAACTTTGTAAAGAAAATGATTTTGTGTTCTATGGAATTTTAGAAAAGACTTAATCTGGTTATATCAATTTGTTCTCCCTCGTATGGTAGACTTTCGTCACCAATCCTATGCAGTTTTATAACTTTAGAAAGGATTATAATTTCCCTTTTTTTTTTTGACTCTGGTATCCTTTTTAGATGATGAAAGTTGTTCAAGTTTATGCAGACACACAAGAGATTAATTTGAAGGTAAGCTTTTCAGACCATGCAAACTTGGTGAAGGAAAGTGCATTACCAATAGGTAAATATTCCTATCTTTTGCTTGCAGGCTGACTCAGAAGTAGCTCAGGCAGGGAAAGCAGTTGCATTGTACTTTGAAGATAAACTCACAGAGATCTACTCAGACAGGACCTTCGCACCTTTGCCAGAGTTTGAACCAGAAGAGGATGATGGTGAGGTAACTGAGGACTCTGATGAAGACTTTATACAGCCCCGCAGAAAACGCCTAAAGTCAGATGAGAGACCCGTACATATAAAGTAAAACAACGGACTTCAATCATTTGTTTAAAAAGGAAGATAGAAAGCCTTTTATTTAAGTGTTGCTGGAATAAATCCTGCCTTTACTCGGCATCTCCTTGAAGAACCAGAAAACTTTTACACAGTATTAGATTGAAATAATGGACTAAGAATTCTGTTTGCAACTTCTGCAAACGGCAACAAAAAAATGAAGTGATTTTTCAGGCTTTCTTACTAAAACGGATGGTTCTTTTTTAGAAGTGGCAAACGTTGAGGATCATATGGTATTGATTGTTGCAGGGTACTGGATGTATGTGTAACACAGGCTCATGTTGCTTGGTAAATTGTCTTTTTGGACTAGGCTGCAGTTACTAAAACTTTCAAGTATCCACTTTACACACATAACATACTAGGGTTTTCTAGTTTAAAAAGTTACTCAGATTTTCATTGAATCTCAAAGGAGATATGCCATTATATTATTCTTTATTTTCATACTGTTGAGCCTTCATTTTTAAAATAGCTTAAAGAACTCAACAGTACTTTTATTTTGTTTTATATCTGTGATCTAGGAAACATGAGCATTTGTTTTGCCCTCAGTGATCTACTAAAGTAAAAATGGCAGAGGCCTAGCAGTCATTTCCAGAAAACATTTCCACACAACTGTACTTCCCAGTCAAATCATGTGACCATAATAGTTATTCCCATGAAAGGCAGAATGTTTGTTTTAAAATTAGTCTTGTTTTCTGTACATTTAAATTTGATGGAGAAGGTGACAACTGGCTCTTATCCAGTCTTCCTTCCTAACAGTTTTCCAATAGACCACTATTGGCAAACAGTGATCTATCAACTACCAAATGTGTAAAATTTTCTGTATCTCACTTTGTCTTATTTGTAAATACTGAGCTAAAACTTCTGGCAGATCAGCAACATTTGCTGAGACTGTTTTTTAAGCTAATGTGTATTCTTACTAATGTTCCTATCAAGAATGGATTTGTAATATATGCTGTCTATTTCTAATGTTCACATTCATATTTTGAAGTTCTATCTTATTTTAATAGAGAACAGACTTCTCAAAATCTTCAGAAGCAGCTTATCATTGAAAAGCAAAATATTGAAATAAACCCGGTGGGGTTAGATTACTCATCTGTCCACCAAGTGGGACATTTGCATGAACTGGGGGCTTAAAGGACTTAGGAGAGACCTGTGAGTAAATCCGAAAGTGAGCCAATCCCCACTTGAATGGTTACTGGAGTAAACCCACCTTTCACTACCCTCGTTATGGCACCTGAGGCAGATAAACCGACTTGGCTCTGGTTCCTTTTTCTTCTCATTTGTGATGCTGACATTCAAGATGTGTGTTCTACACTGTGTACAGGCTTCTCTTATGTTGGACTGAAAATTTTAATCCTCCTTTTGTATGGACATCTTAGAATATAAAGTGACCAAAATAGAGAAATTTGCCATTAGATATTTTTCAGACGTCAGCAGATTTGTGGTAAATCATTTGCCTTTTTAAAAATTCAGCTAAGCAGTTCAGACCGTAGACCACTCAGAACATTATTTGACATAACTGTCTAAGAAGTAAATATTTTTTAGTGTGTATTGAATTAAATAAAGTGCTCTAAAGAAAATTTTACACAGATTCTTTCTTTACTTATGGGGTGGGATAAAACAGGAAATATGACTCAGACCTTGTGGTGTATTTAAGCAGTATTTTTGTTATTTCTGAATTACTTTGTCATCTGGCTTTCTTTTAGCTTCTTTTTTCTGTTACAAATTAAGCTTCAAAACATACCAAACTATTTTATCAGTTTACTAAAATTTCAAATTCCTAAGATGTTTTTTAAAGAGAGAAGAAAATATTAAAATGCTTTTATTCCTACTTCTGTTTTTTTTCCCACAACATCTGTGATTTTAATCTTTAAATCAATCATTTATTAGATAAACAAATATCTAAGAGCATATTTTTGGAAAGTGAAATATAGCAGTATGACTGTTAAGCCACTGTGCTCGTTTCTGTTGTGTTTTTTCTTTATGTGACTCCCTTTCAGAATCCTTAGGTGATAAATCACAAAAAGCTAAGTATTTCTCACTATCTAGATCCCTCTAAGATAATGTGTTCCCTTAAAAACATTTTCAAAGTAAGAGGTTTTGTTTCTCTTAAGATTGGTCAAGTGGCTCAATTTAAAAACCTTTCTACTGTCAACATTTAATAGGTTTCGTTTCTGTTATACAGGAGGGAGTTTTTACAGCTGAGGAGTTGGTATCACGTAGTAGCTATCCGCCTGCCACCATGAAATGAAGCTGTTCACTGTGAATTTCATTAAACCTTTTTCTTGCATTCTTGTCATTGGTTTCTAAGCTGATTCATTAAGCTGTAAGATAACTGGTTAAAAGTATAAAAATCTGAGTTGACATCCAGTTATTTTATATTTTCCTTGGTAATTTATGTTTTAAAAACATAAAGATTGAATGTGTCAGTTCCTGAAACCAGTTGTTGTGATACACTCATTTGTTTGTATTTTTTTAAGAGGTAGTATTTCACATTGGTAGAAAAGTCCACATTATACCACAATATTTCCTTTTCAAAAGCTTTCAATGTTTTTTGCCACACTTTAGTTTACTTCTCTAATCAGAAATACTACATATTCCACAACCTATTCTGACCTAAATTTGTGTTTTTCAGCACTTGGCTCAGCTGATTCACTGAATGAAGGAATTGATTTGCAAAGTGCAGTATGTGAAAATTTCTTAAGTGTAGGTCATGTATAAAAATATCAAACCATTGCTATCAAGAGATGGTAAGACATTAGATCTACCAGTGAAATTCTTTTTGGAATTAATAAGTTGGTCCTTTGTGACTTCTGTTTTTTACGAAGGGGAATTTTAGATAATTATTGTTTGAATGGGTTTTGAGATTTTTAGGTAAAAATCAAAAATCATGCTGTAAAGTGTCTAAATTATTTTATCAGTTACCTCAGCAGGTATCCTGCCATGTAATTAAGTATTAGTGATCATTGTTAAAATAAGCCTGTAGATTCAGGTTTTCCAACTCTGTTTTTGGGCTGTGGCCTACCATATATTACTGAAGGGTCTTTTACTGTCCAAAGGAGAGTAGATGCTATAGCCCCTTTTTAGGCTTTACATCCTGTACCCACTCTTAAATATAACAGGTAAAATATAAAAATCTTACTTCTTGTCCAAGTCAGCACTCCTTATTTGCATATTTGACATTGGATCAGTAATTTTATAAAAACTTGTCCACTCGACTCAAAACAATGGAATTCTTAATCCATATCATGAATTCTTAATTTACACAATCTATATTATCTGCTGAAGGTGATTCAAGATTTTCCAGGTGTATTACAGTGGGATCATGTATCAGACCTACATGTCAATTTATTTTCTCCCAGTTATCTCTTCCTTGACAAAGCAATAACACTGCTTTAAGTCTGTTGCCTAATAACATGTCATAATCCTCTCCTGGATGGTGATTTTATAGGAAAGTTTGTATGCATATCACCCAGTCTTTTAAAAAAAATTAAGAAATTTAAATGTATGCTGGAGGTAATAACAATATATTGTGGCATTTTATTTTAAAAATTGGGGAAAGTTGCATATTTTTTTAAAAGTAAGTGTTTGAGTAAAAAAATTGAAGGTACTTTTTTAAGGAAAAAATTTATATGCCACAGTTTACATAGACATTTCAGATTTCAACATGTACTCTTAGATATAACAACTTCTTTTACTTGGCCAAATGCATGTTTTACTTGGTCAAAATGCTTTTCTTCCATCTTAGTTTTTTATGTTTGCTTACATGGTCCTTTATATATTTTTATTGTATCCTAGAAATAAAATTTATCTTCAGAAATAATTTAATTTGGGCATATGTGTCATATCAAACTACAGAATGTATAAAATTAAGTTTAGCCCTTTTCTAGCAAGTGATCTCTAAAAATTGAAAATGCTGTTCTTTTAAATTCACCAAATCTATATTTGAGAAGGCACCAACATGACTTGTAAAGTGCCACTGCAATATTCCCGCTTAGTTGTGGCCAAAATTTGATTCTTAAGAATGAAATGCATGTCTGCTCCTGGTCTGAAAAATGTAGGCATTTACTATGTTTTAAAACAGTGAAACATGTACATAGCCTATTTAAAAAAAAAAACAAAAAAAACTGCAATTGGAAAGCCTCATTTTTCTATGTAGACCCACTTACATACAAAAGGGTTAATAAAATTCATAGCCTTACTAGTTCCTCACTTCCAGTACTTTATCTGGTATCCTCCCCTCCTTATTATTACTACTAGTGTTACTTTTGCACATAGTTAACTACTCTTCAATATGATTCTTAAAAAGTGCTGTTTCTGTGATATTGTATTAGCTAAATGATCATATTTAATTTTTTTAAACAAGGTTGCAGTTTCTAATTGTTATGTTCCTGTGTTTTTTGCTGGTGTGAAATAAAAGCAAATTTTTTCTTTTTATGGTTATTTAATACATTAGCTGCCTGTAAATAATTCTTGTTACAATACTCTGGAATGTATTGTAGAAGTTGTATTAGATTAGTTTTAAGCCTTGTTTGAAAACCACATTGTTTTGGTTTTTCTATTAAATTAGAAAATTGAAAAAGTTTTGAAATGAATTTTTGTTTCTTCTTGTGTGAGTTGAGATTTAATTATATTGAGCTGGGGATTTGGCTCAGTGGTTCTGGCGCCTGTCTTGCAAGCGCAAGAGCCTGAGTTCGATCCCCCAGCAACCGCGTAGAGTACTGAGCTGGAGACTCACGCCCAGCAGCATTCAGTACCACAGTGCCGCGCGTGGTGGCTCTCGCCAATAATCCCAGCGCTGGGAAGGCAGAGGCAGGAGGATTACTGTAATGTGAGTTTGAGGCCGAGCTCAGGACCAGCCTGAACTATAAAGCGAGACCCTGTCCCCCAAAAAAACAACAAAACCACTATATGCCAGGCACTGGAGAACCAGAAGTGAACAAGGTAAAATACAGCCCCCGCCCTGCAGTCTTTAGACTGTCAGAATAATGACTATTTCAGTGGGGATTGAGACAGCATGGGAGACACACAGGAAAGGCTCTCATCAAAGCAGTCTCTTTCACTCATAAGAGTTAGGACAGTGGGCAGGCAAAGAGAGCACGGAAGAGGATATAATACCATAGAAGCCCTTAGGTAAAAGAAAGTATGTATGTGTTCCAAGAATCGCAAAGTTAGTAAACTGGTAACAGTGTAAATTAGGGTGGCAAAATACTGGAGAACTGAGCAGGGTTCTCTTCCAGTTGTCTTCCATGTGAAAGGGTTTAGGGTTGCACTAAAACCAACAAGCAGTTTTGTCTGGTTTTAATTTTTTGTTTGTTTTGAGATAGTGTCTCCCCAGTAGTCCAGGCTGGCCTTGAATTTGTGATTCTCCTGCCTCAATGGTGTTCCTTATGCTTATGCTGAAATTATGGGCCTACACCCGCAATTCCTCTGTAAACAAGGAGTCAGTCCTTGCAGTTGAAGCAAGATGGGGTGTGGAGGAATGATACAGTCAGATCTGCCCTTTGAACCATTTTAACTGGGGGGAGCAGGTTATGGGGAATCTTGGGAGTGAAGATGCAGTTGGTGAGCCTTAGACTGTCTAAAAGTGCCATTGAGAATACTAGTCGTTTTAGATTTAGAAGGTAAAGTAGAACAAAAATTGAAGCGCTATATAAGGTGGAAAGGATTGAGTAGAAAGGAGAGTGAGTCAGTTTGGGATGTGTTGAGTTCGAGGTACAGTTGGGAAATTAGGGTGCGGATGTCTGTGCTTCTGGTGCCCCTGAGAGACCTGAGTGGGAGATAGGGCCGCTTCGTCAGGAAGGACCGTCCGTGAGAATCACACCTGCTTTTACTCGTCACTGAACGTGTTCAGCGTGATAGGCCTTCAGTAAAACATCTGTATTCAGCCATTAACGAGGTAGGTGGTGACTGAAGCAAGGTAAGAGTGATACTGCTGAGGAGATGTGTATAATAAGAAGAGTAGACTGGGTTGAGTGCAGATTAAGCTTAATATTTCAGGTCTAGGAAAAGAAAATCTTTCAGAGAGATCTACAGACTAGTCATACAGATGGAAGGAAAGCAAGAGACTGAAAACGGAAGATCGAAGACAGATTGTTTCAAGAGGCGTGAGGTTTAGTAATACGGAGTGTGACGAGATGGAGTGACAGTCACCGAGTTTGTCAGTAAAGACACCGTGGATGACCGAGGTTGAGCAGCAGCAAGGCCGTCAGAGAGGTGAGTGAGGCGTGGAAGGGACCACTAGAGTATAGACTCTTCTTTCAACAATACAGAATTTCACACCGTGCCTAACCAAGTAAAACATCAAGATAAAAATTCTAATTGTTTTCTTTCTAGGTATTTTGGCCACTGTGCAAACTTTCATTTAAATCTTAGTTTGCTTATTACCTACATGGACAGTTTGATTAGGCTCAGCTTTGAAATGAGGATGATCATGTCTACATTATAGAATTTAGGTCATTATATAGCACAGGGCTGTTACATAGTAAGTTCTTTTTTTTTTTTTTTTTTTTTTTTAGGTTTTTGGAGACAGGGTCTCGCTTTGTGGTTCAGGCTGGCCCTGAGCTCAGCCTCCAACTCACATCACAATCCTCCTGCCTCTGCCTCCCGAGTGCTGGGACTACAGGAGTGAGCCACCACGCCCAGCACTGTGGTATGTGGTACTGGTTGCTGCTGGCTGTGGGTCTCCACACCCAGTATTGTTATGTGGTTACCGGGGAATCGAACCCGGGTCCTTGCGCTTGCGAGACAGGCGCTGGAACCACTGAGCTAACTCCCCGGCCCTACATAGTAAGTTCTTACACATTTAGTTAGTTACCTTTTTTTCCTCTTATCATGAAAATGTGCTGGTTTAAAAAGTAACTTTTTTTTTTTTTCTCTTTTAGTTTTTCCAACAGGTTCTTGCTGTATATAGTTCAGGTTGGCCTTAAATGCACTGTGTAGACCAGGCTGGCTTCTAACTTGAAGTGATCAACCTGCCTTAACCTCCTGGGTGCTAGATTACAGGCATGCACCACCCCACCTGGCTGTGTCCTCAACTCTTAAAATTAATTCTGCTTTAATATAATTGATTCTTAAGATCCCAACAAGCACCCATCCATAATAGACTTTCAGTTTAAAGAGAAAAAAATATAAAAATGAATTTAACACTTGGAAGATTGGTTTCAAGCCCTCATGTTCTTTGTAGACTATTGTTGGTGGAAAGGCAGTAGTGCACAGGAACATTTTGTTTCTCACCATGTGCGCTGAGAGGCCATCTGATTTATGTAATACTTGAAATACTGTATACGTTCTATTTGTTAAACTCTTCAAATTATAAAGATAGTCAAAGTTCCAGCCTATGCCATCTTTGTAACATTTTTGCCAAAAACATTTTATCTGAATCTGACCTTGTAAAATCATTAAGCAAGGTGGAATGTACAACTTATGTAGATCTCTAGTCTGTGGTTTTGTTTTTGTTTTTAGGTTTTTGAGACAGGGTCTTGCTTTGTGGTTCAGGTTGCCCCTGAACTCATTGTAGCCCAGGCTAGCCTTGAACTGAAGGCAATCCTCCTGCCTCTGCCTCCCAAATGCTGGCATTACAGGGATTACAGGCTGAGCCACCACGCCCAGCTTTTTGGTATGTGGTACTGGAAATCAACTCAAAATGGGCGTGGTGGCTCACGCCTGTCATCCCAGCACTTGGGAGGCAGAGGCAGGAGGATTGCTGTGATGTGAGTTTGAGGCTGAGCTCAGGGCCAGCCTGAACCACAAAGCAAGACCCTGTCTCAAAAACAAACAAAAAAAAAAACACCAAAAAACCTTGTGCTTGCTAGGCAGGCGCTGAAACCACTGGGTTAAATCTCTGGCCCACCTACTCTGTACTTCTTTAAAAAAAAAAAGTATTCAAACAGGTAAGGAATCTACTAGAGACAATCATGTAGTATATAAATGTGATTTTGAATTATATAAATCCAATTATCGATGCCATTTTGGGTTTTAGACCATTTATAAACTTACATGATATGAAATAATGTTTAATTTTCTTATTTATGATGGTGTCTCTTTTGTACAGAAGCCCTATTTTTGGAGACATGCTGAAATTACAGTAGAAAGGAAATGTCATTCTGTTTGCTGCTTTCCAGGGGTGGTGCAGAAGTGTGTGTAGTCAGAGTAGAAAACATGGGAAACTAGGCTCATTGGGCACACTTGTACTTCCAGCCATTTGGAGCTTTAAAACAAAGCCAAAAAACTGGCTAAGGATATAGCTGCGTGTGAAAGCCTTGGGCTCAGCACCCCAAACACGTACATGAGTTAATACAGAGTAACAGACTTGAGTTTTGGTTTGCTTTCTGGCCTTTTGAGGCAAGAGTCTCACAATATAGTGAGGTTGACCTAGAATTCACAGTTCTCCTGCAGGGTGCTGAGATGGGTGTGAGCTGCCACACTTGGGTTCTGGAAGTTTAATAAAAGGTACAAAGTTATGTAATAGGGCTGGGGATTTAGCTTAGTGGTTCAAACATCTGCCTGGCAAACATATACCACAGTGCTGGTTGTGGTGGCTCACACCTGTAACCTCAGCACTGGGGAGGCAGAGGCAGGAGGATTGCTGTGAGTTTGGGCCAAGCCTGAGCTACATAGTTTTGGGCCAGCCTGAACTACAAAGTGAGAACTTGTCTCAAAAAACCAAAAACATCTGCAGGCACTAGGGAATCTAAACGAGGAAAAACACAAATTTGAGGCTGGCCTGGGCTTACGTAGCAAGTTCCTAAGCAATATAATGAGATCCTGTCAAAAACAACAGCTGTGGGGCTGGGAATTTAGCTCTGGTTCTGGCACCTGTCTTGCAAGTGTGAGGGCCTAGGTCGGATTCGCAACCACATACAATACTGGGTGTGGGCACTTGCGCCCAGCAGCAATCAGTACCACATAGCACAGGCTGAGCTCAGGGCCAGCCTGAACTACAAAGTGAGACACTGTCTCAAAAAAAAAAAGCTATGGGGTGAGTAATAAGACGAAAGAAAAAATGTTAAAGCGGTTGTAGATGGGTAGGGAAATGGGTGAAAATGAGAACGTGTCACATGCTGGTACAAATTCCCAGTGTTGAGTGTGACTGATGTGTATATAAAATGTACCATTAAAAACTGAATAAAAGAAAAAAACAGTTGTGCTGGGCCAGAGATGTAGCTCAAGTGGTCCCACTCCTACCTTGGAAACCCAAAGGCCCCGAGTTCAGCCTCAGTACTGGAACAAAAACCAAAAGCTGTGCGTGGTGGCTTCTTCCTGTAACTTCAGCCCTCTGGGCTGCTGAGGCGGGAAGATGGCATGTTCAGACCCAGCCTAGGTCTCTAGTGAGACCCTGTGTTGAACGAATGAAAGAGAAAAACTGCAGATGGAGCTCGTTCAAAGGTCTTGGATTTGTTCCCCCAGCACTAGTGGAATGAAAGTGTTCACATGGCCTGCTGAGCAGCACTCCTTGCTTGTACCCCTAGTGCCTCAGGATGTTGAGGGAGGACTACTTGAATTCAGAAAATGGAGGCCAACCTAGGCATCATAGTGAGACTGTGTCAAAACAAAAGGTTGGTGATAGGTCTGGCCAGTACAGAGCAAAGCCAGTATGGAGTTCTGCCAAAGACTGCCCTTCTCCTTCCCATAATGCCCCACGTCTTCCCACAATCCCTTATGTCCCCACCCCTCATTCAGGAACCCTCCAGTTAGAAAGTTACATGATACTCTCCCGCTCCTGACCACTAGTCCCCGGCCTCAGACTGTATGTAAGCTCCTGCCTGTTCTGTCCCAGCTCCTCCTCTACCTTTAGAGCAGTCTGCGGTACCTCCCCGAATACAGCTCTTTCAAAACTAGAGGTGAAGGGCTGGGGATTCAGCCCAAGTAGTACCCGCCTATCTTGCAAAACACAAGGGCCAGATTTTGTTCCTCAGTACCACACACACACACACACACACACACACACACACACAAGGTGAAATACTTTGTCAGATAAAATAGTGTATCTTTGTTTCACAAGATAAAGGAGGATTGGATGTTGAAAGCATATAATTCCAAAAAGATAATTTGACCCACCCCAGTCAAGCCCCTCTGTAATTACTTAGGACAGTCTAAGTGATTACAGGCACTTGGTCTTAATGATGGGTGTAATACCAGGAGTGAGAGAATTCCGCATTGGGACATGGCAGCTGTTAAAGCTGGAATTTTATTCACACGTGTGGACCTCACCTCCTAGCGAAGTGAAGCCCTGAATTGAAGCTACAATGGGCTTTTTTATTGTTGTTGCTTTTCAAGACAGGGTCTTGCTTTGTAGTTCAGGCTCACCTTGAGCTCACTATGTAGCCTAGGCGAGCCTCGAACTCATGGCAATCCTCCTGCCTCTGCCTCCCGGGTGCTGGGATTACAGATGTGAGCCACCAACCCCGGTACTGTGGTCTGTGGTTCTGATTGCTGGTGGGCTCCACGCCTGGCATTGTTGTATATGGTTAACAGGGATCAAACCCGGGCGCTTGCGCTTGCAAGGCAGGCGCCGGAACCACTGAGCTAACTCCCCGGCCCCCACAATGGATTTTTATAGAGGAGTTTGGTGCCAAAATTGGGTAAAGGGTTACAGGCAGAATATCACAGGGCAGCTGCAGAACAAACAGGTCTTCAAATTGTCTCATTTTTATCTGTTTTGGGGAAAAACAGACATATTTACAGAAGTAGAACCTGCAGTTAGGTGAAAAGTCACATTCTCAAGATTTCATTTGTCTGGGGAGAAGGGGACAGATTCAGGTTAAGCATGGATTAATTCTGGTTATGTGGGTCTCACAATGGGGTTACATCCTGATTAACCCATGTAAACTGAAATTAAGTTCAAAATGCGCTTAATACATCGGCTTTATCAAACCTGACACTAAGCACCCAGATTATGTGGCTTGCTGCCATTGTCCAGCATCGAACTGTTAATGTAGTCAGTAACCCTGTCACCTATTAATTAATTAATTAATTAATTTATGAGACAGGGTCTCGCTTTGAAGTTCAGACTGGCCCCGAACTCACTATGTAGCCCAGGCCAGCCTCAAACTCAGCAATTGCCCTGTGTCTGCCTCTTGAGTGCTGTAAATAGTCGGGAACCATCACTATCAGCACTGTGATCCATTGTGATGTATGGTACTGAGGATTGAACTCAAGACCTTGTGCTTGCCAGACAGACACCAGGACCACTAAGCTAAATTCCCAGCAACTGGTTCCCATTTAAAATTACCTAAGCGACTACACTTGTAACTTTTTTTTTTTTTTTTTTTTTTTGAGACAGGGTCTCGCTTTGTAGTTCAGGCTGGCCCTGAACTCACCATGTAGCCCCGGCAAGCCTCAAACTCACAGCAATCCTCCCGCCTCTGCCTCCTGAGTGATGCGATTACAGACCTGAGCACCAAGCCTGGTACCATGGTATATGGTTACTGGGGAATCGAACTCAGGACCTTGTGCTTGCAAGGCAGGTGCCAGAACCACGGAGCTAAATCCCCGGCCCTACACTTGTAATCTTACTAGTTGAGCATAGTTTTGTCCTACCTCATGCCTACCTTATGATTTTCCATTGAATCTTACTAGTTGCCTGTAGTTTTGCCCCACTTGGTACCTGCTTCACCTCATGGCTTTGCTCCATGACAGCCCCCTGAGAGGGGTCCTAGGCAACCCACTTTGTGATTCCCCTTCAATCTCTTAAGACAGAAGCTATCCTTAGCTCATCTCCACTGTTCCTAGAATTCATTCGTTGACTTTAGAGAACATGAACTTAGCATTTAGTTATCTATTAGGTTGGGAGTAATATTTCCCTTATATTATTCAGAAGTCCACATGTCATATGCCCTATGCATCAGTATGACTAACTTTCCACCTTAAGACAGTGGAAAAAGAAGGACAAACTAAATCTCCAGCAAATGAGGGGAAGGAGATAACGGGAATCGGAGCTGAAAATAATGAAAGAGAAAACCAATAAAAGCAATAACTACTTCGAAAACTCAACAAGACCCAAACTTAGTGAGATTTGCTAAGAAAAAAGCCTCTAATTACTAGAATTGCAAATGGATGACAGAACCTTAGTGTAACAAAAGAGAAAACAAAAAGTTGTTCATTTAGATAAATGATAAATGGATTAATTTTTAAACAAATGACCTAAATAGGCAATGTCACAGACTTATAACAAGTAAATTTGAAGTAATTTAGAAAACAAAGAGAAGGCAAACCTGTCCACACACGTCACAGACGCAGTCAACTTCACTACTGAGAATCAACCAAATATGAAGAATTAATAAAAATTATTCACAAATGCATTTGGAAGAATAATGTGTTCATAGAATCTGAAGACAATGTTAAGATGGCCGCGGGAGAAAGGAACATGAACAAGTTTGCCTTGATACCGAAATCAAAGACCTCACAAGAAAAGACTACCTAACAGTAGTTCCATGGATGCATAAATACTAAGGAAAATACTGTAAGCTACATCCAGCAATGTAAGAATTATGTATGTCTAAGATGCAAAATTGCTCCAACCTCTAGCAGTAAATGTAACACATCTTACTAATATAAAATATTAAAATTAAATGATATTGATATTTGGCACCAAGTCGTTGTAGGTAGATAAGCTAGTTAGACATCTTGTAGGTAGCCAGGGCTGGCCCTTGAAAAGCCTACAAAGAGGACAGCCAAGGAGACCCTCTTTGACAGCCACCACTACCAAAGGAGAAAAGACCCCACCCACGCAGGACAAACAGCAGGGACTGACGTTCTGAGTAGGCTTCAGTCTCTCCAGTGAAGACCAAGATTTTAACCCACCGCCCCTGGAAGATCCCTGTCTGAAAATTCATGTACGCTTGTTACACGACTTCCTTTCTCATTGGATTCCCCTTCAACCAGCATTAATCTTATTGGTTGATCATAGTTTGTCCACCTTCTTGAATCTTACCGGTATCCCCCACTTTGGCCCCGCCTCATCTCGTGCCTGTGCTCCAGAGACGCTTCCTGGGAGAAGTGATCCTGGGTCTCCCATTCTCGGGTACCTTAGGCTGAAGTTTTCTTTCTCAATACAGTTTCCTTACTCTCTATCCCCACTGTTCCTAGAATTCTTTCTTTGATTTTAGAGAACACGGATTTGCATTTCAGATATCTAGCAGGTTGGGAGTTAGGCTTGCTCCCCTGTATCAAAGTTATCCAAATAAGCAAAATATCCCAAATGAAGGAAATATAACTCTCAACCTGCTAGGTAACTGAAACGTGACGTCATGTTTCAATTCAGTCCAAGAATGAATTCTAGGATTAACAGGTTAAGACTGAGGAATATTTATTGAGGAAGAGATAGCTCCCGTCTGAGAGGGACAGAAAGGGACGCTGGAAAGTGGGTTGTCCCCTGCTCTCCTCCTCAAAAGCATTCCATGGAGCAAAGCCACGTGGTGAGGCGGGTACAAGGAGGTACAAAGCTATAGTACTCACTGGGAATCACAGTGGGCCTAAGACTGACCTACGGTAAGATTACAAGTACATCCAGGTAATAGTGATTCAATGAAGGTCAAATGGGAAAATAAGTCATGTAGCAAACATACATAGAACAAACAAGGAATTTCCAGAAAGGAAATTTTGGGTTTCTTTATAAGCCAATAGAATGGTCACACAATCTCCCGATAGCCTGTAATCACTAGGGATCCCCTTAGCTGTTTTAGGGTCTTCGTCTACTGGAGGGAAAGACTTGGTGTAATTCTTTTTTCCCTCGGTCTTTAGATTCCTTTAGCTCGATAAAGCTCAAATATTTTACCTCAGGGCTATAAATTTGTTCTTTAGCTCCACAGACCTTATATCCTCTGCCTGTTAGAAAATTCTTCCTAGCATGGGGGCCTCGGCTGGACAACCCAGGACAGTACGCCATCTATGTGTTGCAAGACTGTGACTTTGAAAGAACTCTCATATTTCCTTCCGTTGAGGCAAAATCTAGGGATATCTTCATCTTTTTCCTGAAAAATAGCTGTTAATTTAAAATAACTGAAGGGCTAACTTCTCATCTTTCTTTGAACTTTAAGAATGTAGGTTTTGTAATCTGTCTTGTGACTGGCGGGCCAGTGTGGGTCTCACATGGGGACTACTTGGCCTCTAGTAGGAACCGACTGACCCCTGGTTCCCTGCCTTCTTACCTGCTAAAATTAAGATAATATTTATCTCTAATGGTAAAAGAAAAAGGGAAACAAAGCTTACATATTTGGGGATGGGGGTTTGTAGGGTGGGTAGGGAAGTGGGAAAAAATGAGAATCAAGTGGTGTCCTATCAATGTTGAGTGTGATCCTGGTACGTATATAAAATGTACATTTCACAATAAAAAAAGGGAAAAATATTTATCTCTAAATGTAGCAGTGGGGGATTTAGCTCAAGTGCATCATGCCTGCCTTGGAAGCACAAGGACCCAAGTTTGATCCCCAGTACTGCAAAAAAAAAAAAAGATCCAAAGAAAAATGTTGCAGCTTGCAATACTGCTTGTCTCTCACTAGACATCAGTGTTTGACTTAAGAGAAACCTCATAGCTTTCAAGTCTAGGTTACATGTCTGAGTCCTCTTAAGACCTTGGGGCACTCTGGGTTGTCCGAAAACCTTTTTTAGATCTTATTGTTTGATCTGTTGTAGATCACTGAGAGGAAAGGACGCACAAACTCCAGTAATCCTGTATTTGCTTTTTACTTGCTGTGAGAGAAGCTGTATTCCAAGGACGTGAACACATTACTAAGGATGAGTATAGCCCCCCGAGGTTTTAATTAACCTGGAAACCCCATCCTTAGCACCTGATGGGGAAGAGGAAGCAGGGAAAGCCTCCATGTGGATTAGAAATGCCTACTGTAAACTAGATCCCTGTCTGTATAGATTGTTTACCCTCCCTAGTCAGACTCCTGTGAATTACATTAGTGCTGTGAAATGTAAAAAGACACTATTGCAGGGCGTGTTGGTCCACGCCTGTAATCCCAGCACTCAGGAGGAGGAGGCAGGAGGATTGCTGCGAATTTGAGGCTGCCTGGGCTACATAGTGAGTTCAGGGCCAGCCTGAACTATAAAATGAGACCCTGTCTCAAAAAAAACTAAAAACAAATAAGTAAAAAAAATAATTTAAAAACACTACATGAAAAAGGACACTGCCTACCTTGTTTACACTAAGTTGCTGTAAATGTAAATGTAGAGGGCACTCTGCATCCTTAATTCCTGTGAAATGCATAAACTTAATTAGAATATGAAAGGGCACAGATTAACCACTGTGAACTTGGTCTCCATTGGTAAATATACAAAAATTGTAAACCATTTGTTACTCCTTTGCCCTTTGAAGTTGATGACTATCAGTTTATGTTTACTCCTCATTTATGCAAATAGCAGCCTGGACCAGACATGTGATTTTATTAAGCCATACGTTGCTTGTAATAAAGACTGTTAACAGAAATGCGACCATCTGCTGAGTCAGACCTTCCCACCAAAAGGACATCAGGAAAAGACTACAAAAGAAAAAGCAAAACTATGGTCATTGGTCAGATACTCTGAGCACCAACTGGGTGTTAACTGATCCCCGTGACGTCGTGCCTGCTTCACAAGTACACGGCCCTGAGTTTGATCCGTGGTACCACAAAAACAAAATTCCAACACCGCCTCAATAAGTAAATAAATTAGATTTCATGAAAAGACAATCTACAGTGTTTTCTGTTTATTTGTAGTTACCATTAAAGTCCACTAGATGGCGGTCTAATAGTACCGTTCCCCCTAGAGCTGTTGCCCAACCAAACAAGGAACGAACTTCAGCCAACTAAGTCCAAGCACACCAGGTACAAAACAGGAATAACATGTTTTAACATAATTTTAACAAGGGAAATTTTTCATAAGCGAAACAAGCAATTCACAAAAGTGTAAGACATGCAACTTAAAATTTCAGACAGTTTTGAAACAAAAGTCAGAATGTATGAAACAGGAAAGAACATAACCTATTGAAACAAAAATCCAGTCTATGAAGCAAGCAAAAACCCAGAAAGTTAGAATCTGTGAAACAAAAGCAAACTTGTAACTCCATCTGGCTATCTTGATGGAACTTCCAAATGACAGAGAGCACCGCGTCATCCAAATGAGAGGAAAAACCTATGCTTTATTTCCTTTTTTACTTTCAATTTTTTTCTTTCTCTTCTTTGCAGACACAAGGAAAATTTTAAATTCTAGACCAGTGTGGGCATTTTAGCAGACTCTGTCTCGAGGTTAAAAAAATTCAAAGACCTCTAGGAGGGTGAAATTAGATGTCATTGTTAATTCTGACTCTCCTGGGCACTATGTGAAGTACTTTGAGCACAGAAATCCTTTCAGTGTCTGACAAGGATGTAATAAGTTCCTGTTTGGTGCATTTTGTAAGTGAATGAACTGGGTTCACAAAGGTCTGGCCTTCTGTGCAGAGCGGTTACTGATAGGAGAATTGGGGCACTTGGCTGCAAGTCGGGTGCCACCGTGCTGCCACCCTGTCTGTCCACACACTGCACCACTATCACCTCTGTGACTCCATTTCCCTGGCGTTCCTTCACAGGCTCAGGCTCCAGTGTGTGATCTTCATGCCTCAGCCTCAGGAGAGTGCCAGGGCTAAAGCTGTGGCCACCAGGCCGGGCTTTGGAATAAATTCTGAACAGTTGGTTGCTTATGATTGGCTGAAGTCCAGTGGCTGGTTTAGAGAGAAGATTACAGTCTGATCACACAAGTTAGGTTGCAGTGCAGTGTGTACAGACATGGTGGAAACCCTCAGGCAAACTTTGCAGTTCTTGTAACGCCAGCACCTTTCTCTGTGCTACAGAAAATCTTACATATGAATCCAGCCAAATGTGAAACAAGGTCAGCCTCGACCCTGACACGCGGAAGTTTTCCGGGGTTCTTTGCAAATGGCCTCATTTGTTCATCCGTCCGTCCGTCCATCCATTCCTTCAATATACACGTACTGAGCGATCTCACCAGAGAAAAACTTTCTTAGCATAGGCCTTTTAAAGTGAGAGAAATAACCACATCGACAGTCAACACCATTGTTGTCACGAAGAGTGTGCTGAAAACCAGAGGGAGACTTTAGATTAAGGAACTGGGGAGAGGAAGGAGAAGCCCTGGCTGGGGGAGAGAGCCAGGAAGTGGAGCCTGGCCTCGGAAGGGAGGAGCTCAGGGCCAGCACTGCGCTTCCGCTCACCCAGGACCCTGGCAAGAGGACCTTGGGTGTGAAGAGGGGAAAACTCAAGTGTGGAGACATTGTTAGCCACGTAGTCAGACATTAGCAGACTTGACAGTCAAAAGGGATTCTTTCAAATAGCGCGCATTTCCAGTTAAGAAATAAAGACATCAGTGTATAACATTTATAACCATTTCTTAGGTCTCAGGCCTAGAACGATCTCTGAGAGCATAAGGACGTTTTAAGGTTACGCTGTGTGCACATACTTTCTCTGCCTCAATGCAGAGCAGAGCGGGCTGCATTCCTGGCTGTCAAGCCGACAGTCCAGCCCTATCAGGCAAGATGTCCTCTAAGAACCTCCTGCTTAGCCTGGGACTTGAGAACTTTTGCAAGTTTCTATTAACATGAAAGCATCTGAGGAAATAGTGACCCTCTCAAAAGGACGGGGAGATATTTGGCAATTCCTAAGTAACTTCTAAGTAAAATGTGATAAACATGGTAATTACCCCAGTTCTCGGGACCCCGAGAGACTTGTAAGTGCATAAAAATGTATCAAGCTCACACTGATGCAGATGCTTTCCTGGTGCTGCCTGCCTTCCTCATCCCCCCGTGTGGCCCAGGCTGGCCACAAACTCACAGAGATCCTCCTGCCTCAGCCTCCCGAGGGCTGGGCTTCCAGGCGTTTGCCATCAGGCCTCACTCACCATGTGCTTTGACTGAATTTTTTCATTAAGAGCACAAAGAATCAAGGACCAAAGAACTTACAGGGCAGTTCCCAGGTTTCAGCGCAGTCCTGTTAGGAGCAGACAAAAAGCCTATGGCTCTGAAAGGAGAGGGGACAGTTGCTTGTAGGCGGATGGGGAGAGCAGCTGGAGCCAAAGATGAGAGGAGGGAGGTGTCCCTTGAGGGGGAGGCAGGAGGAGGACAGCGCCTTGGGAATGGCAGCAGAAAGTCAGAAGGCCCTCTCCGCGTGCCTGGCGGGCATGCTCTCAAAGCCAGAAGAGAAGAGGAAACGAGGCAGAGGGCACACAGGCCCTGCACAACTAACCTGAAATAAACTAGCGGTCAGGGCTTACGAGAGTTGACTAAGGCCCCAAGTAATAAACCTAAATAAACTAATGGAGTACAAGGGCCAAAGAACAGGTCCATGAACAAGTGGGAGAGACGCTGGAAGAAGAAGGGAATTGGGTGACTGCTCCACCGAGGGGGCACTGGGAGCTTATCTGCTGAGGGTGGAGGATCTTTGCAGCCACTGGCTGTTATGGCAGCACTGTGTCCTGAGACGGGCGGCAGTCTGTCCCTGCATCCCCGACCTCCGGAATGGCTGTGTCTCACATCTGCATTTGGCCAGCGTCCATGGGCTTGCCTGTCTTGGTCTAGCCCATCAGGATCAGAGGGTGCTCAGCCCATAACATGGGCACGGGAACTTCCGCCATAGTAACTCCTGGAGCTCTGCCCAGCCCTGGGCAGCCTGGGACTGGGAGACTGGTCTCATGCTGAGCCCCCTGCACAGTGGTAGGTTTGCCCTGCCCAGGCAGTCGCCCTCCAGGCACGGGGCCTCTTCGGCCTTCTCCAGTCACCTTCATCCTAAGCTTTCAGAGACACACAGTTCAAGGAAGGTGCATGGAGTGATCCCCGGAGGAGGGAAAACCAAGGCCACTCAGGAGGCTGTGGGAGCATTCAAGATGGCGTGGGATGAGACACATTTTGGATCTGCAGCACACTGGGGCCAGGACACCTAAAAGGCAATTTCTATTTATTTTTTATTTTTATCGTTTTGAGACAGGGTCTCACTTTGTAGTTCAGGCTGGGCCTGAACTCACTATGTAGTGCAGGCTAACCTTGACCTCATAGCAATCCTCCTGCCTCTGCCTCCTGAGTGCTGGGATTACAGATGTGAGCCACCATGCCGGGCCTAAAATGGGAAGTTTTTAAAAAAACACCATTTAACTGCATCCAAATGTTCCAGTAAAATGCAAATCTACTTTTATTTTCACTTTCACACCGAGCTACATTCTCAACCCTTTAAACCTTTTTAAAATTTATGCCAAGTGTTGTGGCTCATGCCTGTGATCCCAGCACTCTGGAGGCAGAGGCAGGAGAATTGCTGTTAGTTTGAGACTGGCCTGGAATACATACATAATAAGTTCAGGGCCACAAAATGAGACCTTGTCTCAAAAAAAAAAAAAAAAAAAAAAAAAATTGAGACAAGATCTTGCTAAGCTGATTTGCCCAAACTAGGCTTGAATTTATGATTCTCTTGTCTCAGGTTCCCAAACTACAGACTCCTTATGAGTCTGGTGTTAGGTCAGTCTTTTTAAAAAAAAAAAAAAATTCCTCAGTTTTCTTTAGTTAAAAGATTATTTTTGTAATGAATCTGATAGTTACAATGAACTTGTGTATTATATTTCAAAGTTCTCAGTGTGGCATCTAGGAAAAAGTAAAATAAAGCAAAGCTCAAGTTCTGTGGAGGGTCTGGAATGTAGCTCAGAGGCAAAGCACCTGCCTGGCAAACACAAGGCCCAGAGTTGGACTCCTGGTACAAAAAAGGAGAAGCTCAGGGCCGGGGAGTTAGCTCAGTGGTTCCGGCGCCTGTCTTGCAAGCGCAAGGACCCGGGTTCAATCCCCGGTAACCACATAACAATACTGGGTGTGAAGACCCACACTCAGCAGCAACCAGTACCACATACCACAGTGCCGGGCGTGGTGGCTCACGCCTGTAATCCCAGCACTCGGGAGGCAGAGGCAGGAGGATTGTGATGTGAGTTTGAGGCTGAGCTGAGGGCCAGCCTGAACCACAAAGCGAGACCCTGTCTCAAAAACCCTAAAAAAAAAAAAAAAGAGGAGCTCTGCAGAGACCACAGTAACGGAGGTGCAGAGACAGACGTGAGGTCGCTGTAATAAAATGCCACAGCAGAGAAACCTGTGCGATGGATTCACAGGGCAGCTGTAGCTCTCAGAGTAAACTCCAACCACTCACATACTCCATCCTACAGCAGAGAAAGGCCAGAAGAAAAAGCATAGATAGAAAGGAGCCAAGGAACATGGTGATTTTAAGAAAACTGCAGCTTCGGGACACAGGGTTACTCAGCGTTACATTGTCTTCTTTTTTCCCTTCGAAGAAACTGGAAAAAAAAAATTACTAAAAGTCTTAAAGATGTAAGTCTGAAAATTGAACCCTGTGATTTATACTTGTAAATGGAGCCCATCCATTTTCTCCATTTTTTTGGTCATAAGTCAGAACGTTTTTCGGTACTTGTGCAATGTTTTGTACGTTATCTGGTTAAAATGTTTTCATTAGCATGTTTGCAGCACGTGGTATTTCTTGTGCCTATGCACAGCGGGCGCATGCGCACAACCCAGCTCGACCCTTTTTCCATCCCCTGCCCCTCCCCTCCACCTCGTCCCCCATCTCTTGACCTCGTCCCCCATCTCTTGACCTCGTCCCCCATCTCTTGATCCTCTTTCCATTTGAGAAAGATCTATCTCCCTATTTCCTATTATTTTGCATTTTGCTCTTTTGTTTGTTTGTTTCTGTTTTGTTTTTAAGAGAGGGTCTTGCTATGTAGACCGGGCTGGCCTCGAACTCACAGTGATCCTTTTACTTCAGCCTCCCAACTGGTGAGCATTATTTTGCGCTTTATAATTTGAGTTTCTCATGTCCAAGAAACCATGCAATATTTAAGCCTGTGTGTCGGATTTATTCCCTTAACATCGTGGCCTCAAGCTGCATCATTTTCCTACAAGTGACTTGTTCATGTTCGTTTATGGCTGCATGGTGGTGCTCCACGGTCCGTAAATACCCCACTCTTTCTCCATTCATCTGTTGATGGATGTCTATGCTGTGTCCAAGATTTAGCTATTATGTTTTGTGCTATTTTATTTTTTTGAGACAGGGTCTCACTTTGTGGTTCAGGCTGGCCCTGAACTCAGCCTCCAACTCATATCCCAGCAATCCTCCTGCCTCTGCCTCCCGAGTGCTGGGATTACAGGCGTGAGCTACCACGCCCGGCACTGTGGTATGTGGTACTGGTTGCTGCTGGGCGTGAGTCTCCACACCCAATATGGTATGTGGTTACCGGGGATTGAACCTGGGCCCTTGCGCTTGCAAGACAGGTACCGAAACCACTGAGCTAACTCCCCGGCCCTGTCTTGTGCTATTTTAAACCTAGGTATACATGTAATAGGATGTCTTTAACTTTTTCAGGAAGATATCTAGAGGGAGAGCAGCTGGGTCAAATAGAATTTTAGTTTTAGTTTTTTGTGGAATCTCCATGGTGATTTCCATAGTGACTGTGGAGAGCTGTCAGTTTTTCCTCATTTAATATAATGCGGGCAGTAGCTTTTATGTGACTAAGGTCCTTCTATATCTTTTTTGTAATTCTTCTTATCATGAAAGGGTGCTGCATTTTGTCAAAAGCTTTTTC